>UCQR01007539.1:0-11388 GCA_900474235.1 Cecidostiba semifascia | reverse complement strand
CCCTGTCTTTCTGTGTACGTGTGTTCTGATGTAGTTCGGGACTGTTTTTTTTTGCGCGCTGAAAATGGCTCGGCGATTAACACCTCATTTCGTCGGAGTGCTTCTGCTAAGCTCGTCGACGCTTTTTTTAGGACTACTGCAGTAGCGTTGAGTATTGGGGGGGAGCATGTAAGACGTGACTTTTGTATGTTGTGGTGATTGTTAGATTATTATTATTATTAAAGTAAAAACTATCGTATTTGATGAGATGCAACATTATATAACACTGGCCTCATTAAGCACTAATGCGACTTTGACCGATATACCCGAAACCGCTGAATATGATATACAAATTATATTCGACGTTCATAAATAACGCAGCCAACCATTTAACGATATTGTATATTATGAAATCTTTAATGCATCGTTATACTCACGCGAGTGAGTTGATTCACTTTGCCGATTAATTCCACCATAACGCGCGCGTATATACCTGTTTTCCCCGAAAACTACACTTCATTAAATTTATATCCGCAAAATACGCCGTTTTCAATATTAAAGCGCAAAAAGGCGAGCACACGGCATAAATGATTAAACCTGCTATATACACACGTATACGCTTGACTGGCAGTCGCACGCAGAAAGAGCGAAGAAAGCGAACCGATGACTCAATTCCTTCGAGCAATTCACGAACCGGCATCTCTCTCTCTCTATTTCTCGCTCGATTATTAAAATGTCGCCTGTTTTATTAAAAAGGAGCGAGAGAGGAGAAAAGAAAAAGGATTCATATCCGAGACAGGTGGTTCTCATAATATATCCATAGGACATCGTCGTCGTCTGCAGCGATCGGAATATATCCGGAGAGAAAAACGGAGCCAAGGGACTTTTAATTTAGTCCCGGCTGATCGATCTCTCTCTCTCTCTCTCTCTCTCTCTCTCTCTTCCTCCTATACGAATAAGGGTGGACGAAGGAAAGAAAAACGCGGCGCCAGAGCTTCTGTTGCCGGCAGGTGGGATAACGCGTTTTGCACACGCGAGACTATCGATTCGCGCACACAATGCTGTCGCTCGCCTCCGGCGGCCCTTTTCAAAAGAGCGAGTGAGAGAGAGAGAGAGAAGCCACGCCACCGCTCGTTTACTCGATTTCTGATAAATACGGCGCACAGGAGGAGGAGAAGGAGGATATAGCAGGAGCCACGTGTTGCTGTGTGAGAGTGAGGACGGTTTTTCGCTAGCCACGGCGACACGTTTTCTCAGACCATTTCATGCCTGCTTTCGTATATACGCGATAGAGGGAGAGAGCGTAGTCTATACGCTTAGAAAAGCTCTCCTCGCTCGTTTTATATGCTCGTTTTTGTGTGGAGATACGACGTTGAATCGGACGATGAAGATTTCGCTGATGGAAAATCGACTTTTCTTACTATTACAACAGTTTGAAAACTGCTAGTGGAACAGACTTGGGATTTATTAATCGTCATGGCAAAAGCCGTAGCAATAAATATCAATAAAACTTCCGGGGAGCGAGATGTATATACACACACATCTCGGAAAAATATGCATCTGAAGCTTGTCGAGAGTATAACACTCGTAATCCGCGGCGCACCGACGACGAATCAGCCGAGAAATGTCAGAAGCGGCAGTTGGCAAGTACCGCGACTATATGGCGATCAAAGCTATCTGCCGCCTGCTCGTCGTTGATATACATCTTTGAAAGAGAAACGACTCCTCCGAGAGCTGCATCAGCCTCGTAGCACCGCGCGCGACGTCGGACTACTGCTGCTGCTGCCTTTCTAATCGAGTTCTCGCGCTTCGCGCGCTCGCGCTAACTTTGTAATTTAAATGCAGATGGCTCGGCAATTAAGAGAACTACTTTGCTTAAGCGAGTCGAGTCGCGCGCGCGAGAGAGAGAGCTGGTAAAGTCATAGAGAAGTTTTATTTAAATCTTAACGCGCCGCCGCGACGACGCTTCTCTGCCTGTACATACACACATACACACTCGTATGTATGTATAGAGTGAGAGAAATATGACTATATAGAGAGACGAAAAGTTCCCGTTTATACCGGGGAAGAAGAAGAAGACGCGCGAGGCGCCGGCGACTGAGCGCGAAATTTGATTTTTAAACGAAACGACAGGGGGGAGGCAGAACTCGCGTAAAATCGGGCGCGAAAGTTCTGCTGAGCAGCCGTCAAACAAGCCAGCGACGAAAAAGCCACGAGAGAAATATAGAAAGAGAGAGAGAGAGAGAGAGACGGAAGTCGAGCGAATAAAAAAGCTCGTCGGGTGCAAATCTTCGCTACGGAGGGGGAGAGGGAGAGTAAATGCGAATAATCGCCTCGTAACGTTAGTTAGGGAACACTTAAAAACTTTTAAGTAGCTTTGCCGTTCTTCTGCTGCTGCTGCTGCTGCAGCTGTCGGGGGTTGTGCTCTTTCTCACTTGTGGCTCTTCTTTTTCTCCCTTTTGCCTTGCTCTTCTTCATCTTCTGGATTTTCTACCTCGAGAGTAGTAGATGGCTCTCTGCACGGGACGATACGCTGATGATGGGCTGATGGTATATGTATACCGAAAAAACGAGTGAAACTTTTGGAGGAGGGATATTTCCTTGAGGGAGCTTTGTAAATTCAGGATTATTGTAGATCGGTATTTAAAAGCTAATTAGAGCTGTCTGACTAAGCAAGAATTCAAATGTCAAAATGCTTAATAAGCTTCATTAAATCGCAGTCATCTCGTAAAGACGATTAATAACTTGATGACGAAAAATTGTCTCGTACAGCTCTGCCATCGTCGTAATTACGGTTATTATATAGGCATATCAAAAAGGACACTTGACAGTATCATCTCATTGGTCGCAATTATTTTAATACACTGAAAATTGAGTTTTAACCACAGCCGATCGATCACCTTGGTGAGAAAAAAAACCATTCTCTCTCCCTTCCTCCTTCAATATACTTAATTCGCGATCACAGACCGAGTAGGGCAGCGCGTTGCGCGCAAAGTTTTCGAGCGCTATTAGCGATGGAACTTTGCACTTGCAGGAGTTTTTATCTCGGGCTAAGATGAGCTTGTAACGATGAAAAATCCATCAGAGCATCGTGAACTCTGTATAAACTGAATTGTCTGGTCAAGTCAGTGTTTCTTTTTTTCGAAATCGATGAATAATGCTTTCGCTTGCTCCATTCGCTAATCTGTATCTACAACTTCGAATTTTCAATACTACACTGTATAAAATCACCATCAATGTAGTAGAACATATACCTCACTATAAACAGTCATCTCCGTGATACCCTCTCCAACTCATTTCCAAGTAATATGAGCTCGATCCCTATTTGCTCGGCGCCTGTTATCTTCAAGACACAGTATAGGTATACTACAGCTCCCAACTTCTCCTACAAAGCCAACACACACGGTTTCAAATTTTTAATATCCTCTACGCAGTATTAGCCCCCAAAGATGATCATTAGCAATCCACGACTTCATCATAGCTCCAACGACGACAGGATTCCCTCTCCGCACAAGTCCTAACCACGACCATCACCAGCAGCGTCGTGTCCTAGAACTCTCACTAGATCCTCGAGGCGACGCGCAGCGGCTCGACGGCATTATTAACCGAAGCGGTCGACCCCTCCTCTCTCTGCTTCCCCCCCGAACTTCTTGATGGGATTCCTGGCTCTACTCTTCTCCTCCTGCTCCTCTTGCCGCGTACTAGAAAAGGTTGAGACGACGGAGCTGCTAACAAAGGGAAGCAAAGGGCTCGACTCCTTGATGACGTCATATCCGGTTGCTCTAACGCGGAGATTGCGCGCGCGAGGCGCGTACCCGCAAGCGCGTCAACCTTACACTCTCCATTAGTCTCGTCGACGCTTCTGATATCTCTTCCTACACGAGGTTAGGTGTGTGTGTGTGTGTGTGTGTATATATGTGTAGTCTCCTTACGTCTTTGTCAGAACAGACGGTGCAGCAGCTCTCTCAATGCAAGGCGCTCTTCATCCTATTGTCGGCAAGCTCTGGATAATTTTATATACATATACCTATATAGGTGTGAGCTTTAATTGCAGCGGACGGAGCAGAATTTAAGGGGCAAGGTGGTGGATTGGTCCTAGCGCCTAATTAGTCCGCGCGTATAGAACAAGGAGTAATGAAGTATACTCGATTCGTATGTATAATCGAAAAACAAGAGAGAGTAGGTATATATTTGCGATTTTCTAAACTACGGCATCACCGGTTCTCGTAATCTTATTAAATCTTGCGTAGTGCGCGGCTAATTATCGTCAAGATTCTCCACAGGCTTTGTGTCACACAGCATCATCGACGACCATTATCCTAATTATTACTTTCATCTCCGCTGCGTCAAACCTCATCTCTTGCAATTCCCTCGAAGCTTCTCTAATATAACCACACAGTTTCGACGACCTTCCTACCCTCTCTCAGCAACGACGACCAGTAGTAGTCAATACAACGATCTCTGCAGCAGCAGACGTGGTGGTGGGTAGCATCATCTCTCCTCTCCTTTATGCGCTATAGTCGTCCTATCTTTTAGAGAACGCCGCCGCCGCCGCGTGTTTCTCTCGCGACTGCTGCAGAGACAGCCAGCCCCATTGTCCCCTTAATCCGAGCGTCTTAAGCTCGACGACGATTGTCTTGGATCCGGGAGTCGTTTGCTGGGGTAGTAGATGACGTCACATTGCTGCTGCTGCTGCTGTCCCTCCTGCTAAGGAATCTATTCAACGAATTAGAGAGCTCGAAATCGCAAATTAACCTTTGGGAATGCCAGTAGCTAGAGTCCGGGTGAATCGAGTCAAGAGGTTCCAGCAAGACCTCCTTGGCTGGATGCTGTTGATGAGAACTGAAGACGCTCTGGTGTACGGTGAGAGTTCACGAATTAATCTCTAGCGCGGTGAAATGAAATTCTATATCGTCGCCGTGATTTCAGACGCACACCTCGAACTCAGTGATATGGAAATTCAACACTATGCACACACACACCTTTATGTATTCGTTGAATTTCTTCTTCGAGAGAGAGAATTTTTCGAAATTCACGAGGTACAAAGCGTCTGAAAGCATCTCAGGCAGAAGAAATCTCAGCAGCACTTTTCCGCGCTGCTCCTTCCAGCGAAATTCCGAAATCTTCGCGCGCTGAAATAATCCACTCGAGAGAGAGAGAGCGCCGTACTTTAACTTCGTATAAAAGGCGAGTAGCTGCGAACTGCGTCGTCGTCGTCGTCGTCGTTCCTAAAGTTTCCTAAGGTACCTCACGATTATCCGGCCCAGAAGGAAAAGCCTCGAAATTTAGGTGTCTTAAAAATAGAAGAGCAGCCCAAGAGTCGAGAGAGTAGTAGTAGATGGTAATATCTCTCCTCTTGGAGAAGAAAGGACGACGACGAGGCGCGCGAAGCACACCGGGAAATTGTAACGTAGCACGAGACTCGTTCATATTACGCTATACTCCTACAGCACACACACACACATGAGCAGTAAGTACGGAAATCACGCGGGGAGAAAAGCTGCACGCGAAAGAAAAGGAAGAGCTTTGCACGACACACACACACACACGCACATACACAGAGGGCATAATTTATGAGGCAAGTTGCAAAGTGAGAAAAATTACGTTAGTTCGCGCGCGGCGCACTGCTTTATCTGCTGTACTAGCCAACGACAATGTTTACGAGTTTTCACCCTACACCTGACTCTGTATGTGTGTGCTTTCTCTCATGCGCGAGATCGACCGTTATAATACGTCTCGAAAGCTTTCGTTGCGCGCGAGAGCTTTTTGACCGTTATAAGCTTCTGAGCAGTGTTCAGGGAGACGAATGAAACGACGACGATGGCTAATCTCGAGAAACATAAATCTCGCTGCAGTCGTCGAGATTCCCTCATTCAGATTGATCAAAGCGTTTCCTCCTGTCGCAATGCTGCGCACACTATACACGAGAGAGAGAGAGAGAGAGAGAGGAAAAAGCAAGAAAAGGGAAGAAAGGTAGACTATACTGACTCTTGTCGGTTCATAAAGGACAGAATAAATGCGCGGCTCATTTTTTTCGTCTCGCAGCGGCGGACTTTCTCCCCTCCTCTCTATATACTACGTCTCATTCCACGAGCTGCTACGGTGCACACAATGAGTCCTTCAACTTGATTCTCTCCTACTTTCGTTTCTTCCTTTCGCTGCGGCGGCTCTATACGTACTTTCCAAGTGGAGTCCGCTGCTGTGCATTGTTCGGACGCTGAATGGGAAAATCACCGCAAAAGGCGAATTTCATACGGCAGCGCAGTGGTTATTTAGGACGATGACTCTCTCGCTAATGGGAATAATCGATGCTTCTACTGTCTTCTATGATTTTTCTTTCGAAAAAAAGAAATATTTTATATTCAAACTTTCATCCCTTATACCTACACTACAGACGGAAAATCCCGCTGCGACATATATCGAGAGTCTGCCGCAGCAATTTCGCAACAGGTTAGCGGCGGCAGCTCTCGAGTAAAATTCGTACGGCAGTAGTAGTAGTAGTCGCGGGAAATTGTATAGTCGCGCTGTAGCCGGTGACCATTAGCAGACGAAAATTCGGGCGCGACTGCGGCAATCGCACACATACACACATACATACACTCGCGCTTTTCTCCGTTTCCCCTTAAAAGCAACGACGACGACGGCGTATATACGCGCGCGACTAATCGTATTAAATCTCGTGTCCGGTACGGGGCTTAGAATTAGTGCGGTTTCCACCTCACGTTGCTACCGCTGCTGCTGCTTCTTCTCCTTTTCGCCGGCACATTCGGCTTTATCCTCTTCCGCGGCCGAATCGCCATTATATGCAATTTGCTTATACGAATAGAGACCGCCGACGTCGGATTCTGACTTGGTTACAGCTCTATAGCCGTATTAAAACGACGGAAAGGGGAGATTTTTGGTCCTCTCTCTGTAAACGTTAGCGAGTGTTATAATATTGTTAGCGTGTTGCGCTATACGGTATATTGTGTGTCTGATAATCGCGTTTCAGAAATTTAACTCTCTCTTTCTCTCTCTCCGCACGATGAATTTAAAATACAGTGTAATAAACAACGACGAGTGTACAGATCAATAAATACGTCATCTTTACCGTGAAACCAGAAGAAAAAAAGAATTAATTGGGATTGTCGCGCAGAGTTCGTGTAATTCCGCAGTAGCGACTTTAAAAGATATACACGTTCCGTCGCAGCAGAGCAAGAGAGTAGCGGTGGGTTACATTATCTTGAGATGCAATTAGAAATAAAAGCGGTCGCTCGGCCGGAATACCATAGCCACGGGGCTCTTTACTTAGCCGCCGACGGCGTTATATACCTTTAGCATATTCCTCGTCGTTCTTTCTCTCTCTCTACGAGAGAGCCAAAAGAGAGATATATTCCCCGCGCGAACGCGCTCACAATTGCCGGCTCACCTGGGGAAGAGAAAGAAAGCATGAAAAATTCCATTAAACTCTGCCACGCACCCCTGTTGTTGTTTTATTTTCAAGAGCTTTTTTCCCGAGTAAGTGTGCAGTGTATGCGTGTGAGCGCGTTCCGGAAGACGCGTAATTTTGTTTTATTTCCGGCTGCCGCCTTTTTTTTTATCCTCTTCCTCCCGCGTGCGTTTTTATGCATAATTGGCGGCGTTAAGTGTGATGAATGAAGTTCGCGCGCGCCGCTACTCTAACATTCGTCCACTTCCGCCGAAGTATGAATTTAAGCTACTTTAGGTCGAGAATTTTTATGGTGTATTTCTCGGGTTATTACGTATCCGACGCGACACACGCGCTGCTATATTTGTCGAAATTAGAGCATTGGAGTGAATAAGTGAAGAGCAGAGAGAGAGTGGAAAAAAATCTTCTTGACCTCCGCATCGAAAACGAATTTATTCAAATTTTCCGCACAGAGGCGCGTAAAAGCCTCTCTCTCTACATAGTCGGCTCTCACTCCCTTGTGCACGTCATATAACGGAAATTATCTGCGTCGCGCGCGCCGCGCAATATTGCATAAAGTTCCGCCGAGCGAGCGCGAGAGAGACAACTAACGAAATTCATTACGGTCCCGAGAGTTTCGAGAAAGAAGCGTCGCGTCGCCAGCGCGCGAGAGCTTATTGTCGCTAAGCGCGCCAAACGTTACACCCTCTTCTCCACCCACCCTCTCACTATACATAAAGTTATGACGTTATCGCGAAAGAGCGAGTATATAGTGTATGTGTATATGCGCGCACCTCATCGAAATCGAAAATTTTCAGAATACAGTGCAGTAGAAAAAGAGTATGTGTTATTATTGTGACTTTATTGTCGTCCGCGCTTATACTAATATAATATATACACTCCGATGCGTCACTCTACGTCAGTCGCATTAATTAATTCACCCCTTTGAGCTGGTGTACTAGTAGGCGTTGTCGTGCACATATACGATATACCCCGCAGCCCGCCCAGTTTTCCATGTCAACGACCGGTAATTGAGTTAATATCATACGCTTTACATATTCATTACACGATGCGTGCAAAACCACGGGAATAAAATCGTGCTTATACACGAAAAAAAAGTCACCTGCACTATATTTACGCTAGCTTAATTCGAAGATTTAAAACTAATTACGGCCAGTATTATTATATTTGAAAGAAGGAAATTTCGACGGCGCTGAGGCGCGCGGGATTCGAAAAGTACGTATAACGTGTCGTGTCGCTTAATTATTATTTAGCTCGACGGGCCGTAAGGTCAAAGGGCCTTGCCGAGGACACATCCGTTAGGGGAAATAAGGGTTGTGACGCTGCTGCCGCCGCCGCTGCTGCTCTTTGTCGCTTGATCAAAGTGGCTTTGTTTGTCTTTCGGCTTTGCGCACACACGCCGACAAGTGCCTCTTCGAGATAAGCTGCAGTTCAACCCTCCCTCCGAAGAAACGTCGCAGCAGCTCTCTCTCTCGTCAAGGGTTTAAAGAGTCAGGAAGGGCGGCGCTCGCGATAAAAATATTCGCAGTGGGAGATTAGGCGACAAGTATGATTATTAAATGAATCGAGGTAGAATTGTTTTTAAAGAATTTTTTGTTTTTCAAACAATAGTAGTAGCTTATATATGTATACCAACGCCAAGTTTTTCAGAAGAAAGAGAGTAAATATACAAAAGCTCGTTAATCACTCTCTCGTTCGTCGATTCTATCCATAGACATTGCAAGAGAGAAAGACAGAGAGAACAATCGACTATAGTACTCGCGCATAAAAACCGGCATCAATCAATCAGTCAAAACAAACAGCACCGCGGCGATATTCGCCTTCAAAGCCGCCGGCGGCGGCCATATTATTTCCACCTATACGGAGAGCAAATCCAACGCTAGTCGCTCTTCCTTCCAGCGATAAGAAGAAAAAAACGCATGTGCGCGAAATCTTCTCTTAACAAATATTTGAACGCCTCGCGCGAATCGCATCTGCACTTAAAAAAATAAAAAAGAAACACACTATACCAGCGAGATACACTGCATTGTTTCTCCGCGCACGCAGCGCTCTGTGTTCCCTTTTCACTCGCCAACGCGCGTTTTAATTATTTCTTTCGAGCAATCAGCAGTTGGATAGAGAGAGAGGCAACGAGCTTTCGTTTAAGAGCCGTTGCAGCTCGGGGAAAATAAAGGATTCCCCTTTGCGCGCAAAGAAGAAACGAGAGACGAGAGGTTCGAGAGGCAACGCGGTGATTATTTACTTTTAATTATGGCGCTACCGCCGCGATGTTGGCGGAGCAAGAGTATCTTATCGAGAGCTTTTTCTCTCTATCTCTCCGCATCTCTGACGGTTTTGTGGACTGCGCGGCGTGAAAAGAATTCATCGCTAATTAAAAAATATACTGGAGGCCGCTTCTGGAATGAAAATTTTTACCATATTATATAGCGAAAGTCATTATTCGGCTATCTGAAACTATATAGCATATCGACTCTGCCATCTGTTTTTATCACCGGGGCTATGGTGAGGTACACACACCACATGAAAGAGAGCATGAGAGTGTTGGAAAAGGGAGTCAGTCGTCGTCGTTCCCCATCAGCTACTGGCTCTCTCGAACTCGCGAAATTCGTAATGACGATTTCACAAGGGGATAATACCCCCTCTCTCTCTCTCGGCAAAAGAGCTGAAGATACTAGACACGAGGAGGGCTGCTCTCTCAGTATAGCATATATCTATAGTCTCGGGTCGAAAGCACATCATCTCGCGCGCGCATCAGGCTAGAATTGGGCGTCTTTTCAGACTACTGTGAGAGAGAGAGTGGGTGGGATGAATTCAAAGAGGCAATTCGAGCCGGGCCCGTCGTTACCACAAGTTTCCTCAAAGTCGTCGTACTCCAGAGCCACGAGAGAGAGAGAGGGAGAAAGACAGACGGACAGAAATGAGATGTGAGCCAATGAGGGGGATGCGACTTTGCAAGAGCATATGGTCTGCACTGATACCGACTGTTTCACTGTCTGCCTATAATGTGTGTGTGTGTGTCTGTGTGTCTGTTCGGCCAAGATATTCACACGTGCACATCACGCGATGAAAACTTTGAAGCGGAGAGAGAGAGAGAGCAGAGAGCCTTTGACGAAGACAATAATTAGAATCAATGGCGCGGATGCTGCTGCTGTGTGATGCACATTGATATGACTCTGAAGAGGGTCGATGCTTGATTTATCGTTGCCGTAGGCAGAGCTGTATCACTCGTTTCTTCTGAGTCTGCTGTACGTCAGCTGGTGTGTATTATTATTGTGTGCGTCATTGCGTACGTTCGCGAAATATAAGGGAGATAAAAGAATTTGTCACGTAATGATAGTTTCGCAATCCACCATTCATCATTCAGTCTCTAGTTTACAGAGAGAGAAAAAAAAAGATACAATCGTCGCTAATATACACCGAAATTCATACATTTTATCAGCTCATCAATTTTTATGAACTTTCCGTCTGAAAGCACATAGCCGGAGAAATAAAAAAGAGCTTGCAAAAAAAGGCAACTCCAGTAGTATAGACGAAGGACACAGCCGTCGGAGCTTTTATTGCTTCATAAAGCCGCACGCGCGCACGGACAAAAGCTCTATCCCGTAAACTATATATCCCATCCCTCCCACACAGCTGTATAGAGCGTCGTCTTACACCACCCGGTCACCCTCTACTTATCTCTCTCCGTCCCTCTAATTGTGCGTAATTATCGTTGAGTGCACGACTGCTGCTGCTGCTGCTGCAGTGGAAGAGATCGAAATACCGCGATAAGCTTTCGCTTTTTTATTTTCCTCGTGTGTATAATGAGGACCATGACTCTATATGTGCGTGCAAATATGCGGTGCACGAAAAGCGAGAGTGAGAGCTGGGCTTTTTTTTTCCTCTGTCGCGAAAATATTATTATTATTATTCTCTTTCTTCTGCATCTGATTACGCGCGTAATTGCAGCGTTTGCGCGGTCGAGCGAATTACGAATATGG
>UCQR01007538.1:0-24239 GCA_900474235.1 Cecidostiba semifascia | reverse complement strand
GATGAAAACTTATAACATTAAAAATTGAATATCAGAAGACTATTCGTTATCGGATAGTATTGTTTACGAGTTGGTAAAGAAGATTCCCCAGTTATCGTTGTTTACAAGTAGATTACACCAGATATTTGAACTAAATTTAATCTTCACGTCGACAGAATATTTTATCTGAGTAGGAGACCACCTAGTGACTTACGCTTTTGCCTGAGACATGATGTGACAGAAAGTTCTGATAGAATTTTAAATGTTGTTAAGGAAGTGCGAATAGTATATCGTACACTAATCAATCATTAATATGGATATGCGAAAGTATCATGTCGTGTATAATTTATTCAGATACTGCAAGAATTAGAAATGATGCGCAATGAAAAACACTCTATTAATTATTGCCTTAAATTATTATTTTTCACACAAATGATTAGAAAAAGGATACGCCTTTTTGAAATTGATTGTGATGTGCTGTAGATCTGCGTAATTAGCTTTTGCACTCGTATCGCCATGTTTATACAGGTAGAAAACTGACTTATCGTTCAACACGGCTCGTACACACTATCACAGTCCCGTTTCCAGAGACATACTGAAGGTGTTGCAAGCCAATGAATCGTAGAGCTCAGCATCGAGTCGTTATCACGTGACCTTTGAATTGGTATCTTTTCAGTTACGAAACGCACCCAATGATGTTACGTTGGTATGGCGGGAAATTCAAAAGACTTTAATTCGGCATTTTATCGTGTTTTTAATAAATACGAAAATAATGGGGGATAATAATAAAATTGAAATTCGATCATTGATTTAAAAACATTTAATTTTTATACATACATTCATACATAAGAAATATATAATCGAAGGAATCGAAGTCACAGCTCGGGGACATCAAAACACACCATCATAACAAAAACTGGCGTCAAAAAACATCAGGATAATAATATACAATCAACGGAAGTTATAAGATTTGGTTTTGTTCGTAGCGATTCTTTCGTCTTCGGTAAGTTTTCCTAAACAATGTGTACGTCCTCTTTGTGATCGGTTGCATCGGGTAGCCTTTGGTTGAGCACACGTATGTTGTAGAAGAAGTAACCCAATGAGTCGGTACAGGGCCGCACGACAGATTGGACGAGCGCTGTGCAGAAGTTCCTCGTCGTCGAACACGTTATTCGCCAAACACGCAAGCACGGACCGATGCACCATATGTGCTGAAAAATTCATTACTCATTAGACTTTTTTCATCCCTCAGAAGAATATTGAAGTTGAAACAATTCGATTTAAATTAATGGTGCTTGGTGCATTGAGTCTGGCGAGTTAATAAAACTACAAAAAATCAAAACGTCGGATTCAACTAACGAATGGCCTTCTTTCACTCAATTGTACGTGCTTTATTTGTACGATACTTCAGGATGACGATATTTTTGTGATATATTTTAAAAGTTCTCGGAGCGCACAAAACTCATTTTAAAAAAGCACGTAATTACAATTTACTGTGCCCATCTGAAAGTAGTTAAAAGTTCTTCCTATAGCAAAAAAAGAAATGTTCGCGTAAAAAACAATCATTTCACTCACTTCCCATGATAAAATATTCCCATAGAGAAAGAGAGTGCGTGTAAAAAGCCGCCAGGTATCTATATATTTAATAATCCCGAGCATCAGCACTAAAGAGTAAAGACCCCACTTTATATGCGCTTCTGGTGGCAATCGTACATTATAACCAATAGTCCGAGTCGGAACTCGGTCGCGCCGTTGAAGCACAGCCCTGCGCATACCACCTAAGAGTTTCCGTAGAAGATAAAATCAGCATGGCTCGTGTGCTCGCAGCCCGTTTTTATTGATTTGGGGGAGTGCGAGCACGCCTGAACGCGATGGAATAAACGTAATAATGGTGAACGAGCGAGTCGGGCTCTTTGTATATACCTCGAAAGCAAGGCACGCAAAGGTGAAGCCGAGGCAGAGAGCGATGATGGGCGCCACCAGGACTGAGAGCAGGACATAGCAGCAGCCGCGCGACAACCGGAAGCAATGACCGCTCAGGCGCCAGGCGCATTCCGGACTGCGTATGCCGTCCGGCTCGCCGATCACTTCCTCCCATATTATCTGAAAATTTAACAGGATTGGGCACGATTAGCAGAGCATTAGATGGAGCACTGCTGAAACTCGTAAGTAAAATTAAAAATTTACGACGCTCGGATGCATGAGAGATATTTTTTTTACTTATCTGATGCTACTGATGGCATGAAAAAAGTTTGCTTTCAGCTTATAATACTTATATCGTGAAGTTTTAATTATTCAGAAATGGAAAAGTATCCAAAATAATGCCTTTCAATTTTTTTTTGTGTTCATAGATCTATGCTTATGATCGCCAGCAATTATTTTACCTGTTAAAGTTGAAACGATACATTGGGGGTGTAGATACGAATCTCGTAAGCATGGACGAGTAAAAAAACGAAGGAAATCGATAATATTTACAGCGGCGTGCATAACGTTTTCAAATGGAATTCATATTAAGCTTTGACTGGAAATAATAAGTTTCTATGTTTGTTACTTTGAGGCAATCTATATTGTAGTAAATAGACTTTTTATTTTACTAAGGACTACAGTAGGTCAAAACAATCTGCCAAAAGTTTAAATTTAGTTTCTTCAGTGTTTTTCAATTGATGCAGCCTCTTAAAAGAACTGGATTATTCACTTGCACAAGTACAGTAAATGCTGCATAAGAATAGAGTTATTATTCTTTGAAGACCTATCTAATTGTACTTACTACATTACAAAAATAACTTTTGTAGTCAAATTAAAAATGATACTTTTTGAAATATGGATATCAATATTGGACGAATGTACCTGCAAATGTTGATTCAATCGATGGGGATCCCTATCCTCAAGATCCACGTGACTGTCATCTCCCATAGAGGATTCGGGTTTCTCCATCCCTGAAATTGTGAAATTTTGTCGTATCGCTGGACATTGGAATGCATTTTTCAAGCACGAGCGCATATCCTTTTGTAATAATAAGAAAACTCGTTGAAAATTGTTTTCTCGATCCTTACTTAAAATACTTCATAGCCGAAAATATCTTGTACAAATCAAAACGCGCAATATTTTCAAATAACCAAATAGAATAATTCTTTTGATCGGAACAAGTAATTCAAGTGGTTGCCTGTTGAATTCGCAAAATGCGAGATTCGTGACACGATCGAGTTGGCGGCAGTACAACTTGGGCTTCTTCGCGATACTATAAGCGACGAAGCGACTGCGCTACCACCTCGGGGGGTTTGCAGTACAAACTTGCACTTCCGCGACAGGGACGCGAGTCTCCGATCGAGCGCGCACGATTCTCATTGATTCGACGTCGTAAATATTGAATGCGATCTACTTTCAATGCCAAGTTCCTCAAGCCTCTTTTGCACTCGGAGTTCACCACGCGGCTTAACGAGGTATCTATTAATAAATGTCCACACCGTCGCGTATTTTTTCGAAGTATAGCATTTAGGATAATTCACTCGACTTTTCATTAAAGTTTCAGTAAATACTTACAGAATACACTATTTGGCTAAATGTCTAAATATAATCTATTTGATTTTTTCTTAAAATTGTTGAACATCTTCAGACACACATTTATTGGATGCAGTTTGTCGTCGTGAAAATGGAGAATTTTACACAGGGCATAAAGGGAATTTTAAATTTGTTACATAAAGAAGTCGTCCACAAACTTATTGACTGTACGTAGAAATAATTCGAAGTATTATAAAAATTTTGAATCGTTTCTGCTGCTGATTTATTAATAACGTTCTTTACAGTATATTTAGCCCACGTTGTCTTTGTTCTTGCAATGGAGTATAATTTAGAAAGATCTTGAAAAGCATAATAAAGTAAAATAAAAGTTCTACTCACTTTTGTCGTGCGGAATGGAGTTTTTTGGCCTGACTTTTGGAATTTTGGAAGGCACTAGACTATCCCGTACAAATCTAATCCTCTCATATATCCGCTCTTAATAGAAGAAGAAGAAGAAGAAGAAGACGAAGAAGAAAATCTTTCTTTAAACAATCGAGACAAGCCCCCATCGATCCATAATAAATTATCGATCGACCGGTGAATTGCGGTATATACAAAATCCAGAAGTAGAGCTTCAGCCAGCCCGGCGAGAAAAAAAAATTCAACTGACAGCCGCAAGCAACAACGAAGCTTAATGAGCGCGGCTTTCTCCCTCGGGTTGGTGCTCGCGTGTGCTCGGAAGCGCGCCAAGGGAGTCGATTTTCGTTTTGCGCCGGGAAAAGGACTATACTAACCCAGAGCCGGCCGCAAGTGGACAGCGGTCAGTGCGGCTGCGCATTGCCTGGTCTATACACACATCAGGTGTATAAGGGCTGCTCGTGTACATTATGTTCTCTAGCTCGCCCTGCGCTGGCGCGCGCACGGCACACAACAGGTTTACGCTACGCGGGATCGTATACATGTGCTTGCGATACGACCACCTTAATAGACGAAAGTGAACGCCCTACATATACACACGCACGGACGGCTTCGGTTGTTGCTCCATGCGCACACAAATACACAGGGGGTTTGAGTCGGTTCCCTTTGCTTCTTACTTATACAGGGGGTGGCAGTAAATCGGGAATACTTGCGAAGCGTCGCACTATCACGCGAGACTGGAATGCGTGCTGAACGAGTTCTTTTTTTGCTTTGTTCGCTGTTCATTGTGTCTAGACCTACTCGTTTGTCTTGATTGTGGTGATTTGAGAATGATCCTACAATGTATTATTCCCATATTCGCAGAGATTTAATATAAAATGATTAATAAATTATTCTATAAATTGAAACGTTAATAAGGCAATCGTGCAAAAGAAGCAATTTTAGAATAAGGTTGCAACATCAACGGAACATATAAGCAGACTTCTTAAGCACAGACATTCGGGTAGAAAATGTACTGCCGGTACGCGCAGAATTTATACCCCGATTCTGCGATCGATTGCTAGATGCATGTGACGTAACTTTTTGTTTTAATTCGTAGGGTGCAGTTTATTGCTCTAGCCCATTGCTAATGGCTTCAAAGCTAAGGGTTTTTCTGCTAGTACATGTAACATTAGTAGATATCATAAATGTTAATGATAAGAAACAAATTTAATTTTATAATTCTGTATTTGTTTAAACTGGAAAATAACACCTTCAAAAAATAGAACATAAACCCCCCAAAAAAGGATTATGAATAATATTTTTCTTCAAAAAACAATATCGTCAATGTGTAAATCCGCTCAATTTGTAAATCCAATGCAGAAAGTATATTTCTTTTTGTTCTTCATACGGTATATAGTAAGAGGAAAGTATTTCGCGAGGATTCATTAAGTTGGCAAGAGATGGCGCCACGCTTTATTTCAGAAGACATAACAGCATGTTTTGTATTATACAACTTGGCACTTGGAATTGAAACTCGAGCGCGTTCCTAGATCAACATGCTTCGATTATTTCATCATCGACGATCAAGTGCGTGGATGAAATAATAAAATCCGATGACGTGTACACTACGCGTAAATATTCTATTCAACGAAAACAATATGTATCTTCGGCTATTTGTACTGAATAAAAATTAAAAATAAAATTTTAATCCACTATTCAGCACAATTTCCGTAAAACAGTTGAACGCGCTCACTGTGCTGTGGTAAAAAAATCGACGAATACACGAACTACTCATAATTAAGCCTTAGTCATCGTAATAATTATAATACATAAAATAATGTTGCTAGCGTTGCTACATTTCCTCGTGTTGAATGATTTTTCGTATACCAACAATATGTAGCTTTCATCGCATGCAGCAAACACATAATTTACGTTTTACATGGAAGGTAACGCATTTGTCAATAGCATTTAAAATCCGCGCAAAAACCATACTCAAAATAACTTGTCAATTAAGCCGACGTAATAATACTTCATTGTTATTGCGATAGTCGTCACGTTCACCGAAGAAGCATAAAATTTAAATGCGGTTAAAGTTATCTCGAATAACTCTGGCGTTTCTATATATCTAAGCGATAATCAATATGTTAGTTGTTTACACCTCGCCTAATTACAATACCTCTCGCCGAGAGCGATGAACAAATACGATTTTGATAGCTCAATCTCAATTTTACGACAGCATGCAGAGGAGCGCGAAGAAAAAACCTAATCCGCGTTTAGCACATTCTATATTCCGCAAGTCCATTTATTACGACACACAGCACTGCAGCAGCAGCAGCAGTAGCGTTCACGCATGCACACGTGTGCGGCTCGTAATATACTCGTTTCTGCATCAGTAACCATTTGTTACAACGGCCGGACCGCGAGTAAAACACAAATGAGACGTACTGCACATATCGCGGAGACGAGATTTACGAGCGCCTGCATGCTCCTTTTGTTTACGTTGTTCTCACTCATATAGTCTATATTATACACGCACAGACGCACCTACAATATTCGAAGATATAGATAATAATTTCGCGCGATCGAATTCTTCCGCGATTATAAATATTGTCTCTCCGCAGTGTCCATAATAAAATGACTCGTAGGTTATTTTTCTGATAATATATACCTACGAATTCCAAGCCACCAATGGCCTTGGCTGCGTATACACACCGTTTACCGTTACCGCGCTTACATCACGCGCGGTATACAGTATAGGCTATTAATTTATTCGACGCCGCGGATTAGCGCGATTTTATAATGGATTATGAAAAATCAGCGATTATAGATATTACACGCGTTGCGGTGATTACTCGTGTTATTATACTCGGTGGAACAATTCACTCATCGATTGTACTGTCTTTGTTTGCCTTTTCTTTCTCTCTTTATATTTCTTTCTACGTATAATATTGCGTTGCTCTATTCGCATATTAGCTAAGTGTCTACAACAAATGTGGCTGGTTCATTGCGTAATTGATGTCGACGCGTTTTTTTCATTTTCAACTCATCCACTTTTGGCTCCGATATGCGATTCCATCGTGAATTTGCGTTTTCTCAGCTAATTAATATAAGTATAAATTGTCTGCTGAATATAATAATACATAAAGGTTGACATTTGCGCCGAAACAATGTGTGCAGAATGCTATATTGTTGGAATGGAAAATTGATACACGACATTTCGCTAACCACATGCTTACGCAGCGATTGTTTTTGTTTTGATCGACGATTGTGAGCTCGAATTAAGAAGTTCATAGGCCAATTTAGGTATTGGAAAAATGAAAGTGTATTAAGTGTATAAATAAGTGCACAGAGGCTTAATCGCGGGCTCGAGCGCGAGAAAATTATTCACGAAAACAAGTCCAGAGAGGACACAGTATAATTGCATTACAGGAATTAAAAAATAAGCAATGCGCATGCGGCAAGAAAAACCGCAGAGCGCGTTGTGACGTAAGCATTAATTTTAAAAACCTTACGTCAGCGCTATTTTTTCAACCTAAAAAAGAACTGATTAGATATCGCAGAATCACGAGGCCGTTGCAATATGCACAAGAAACTCTACATAAAAATGTCGAAACTTTCCATTTGAAAAATATATTGCATTTTAGCCCGATAGAGCAGCTAATATACTAGCGCGTGTATACTTATCGTAAAAATGAAAATGTCCGCTCTCTCATTGGCGAGCCTGATTTTTATCCTTGGCTTACCGAAATCAACCCCATAAATTTAAGTATCGCCTCGAAACAATTGCCGCTCGCCGCTGAGATTCCGTAATATCGCCCTCTCTCTCTCTCTCTCTCTCTCTCTCTCTCTCTCTCGAGGGCCGTATAGTAGCGGAGCCGGCGCAGATCCGCGTATAAGCTACAGGTGAATGGATGAATGAGCTACTCTACATACAGAGGCGCAGTTTTTCAAGCGATTCCGCGTCTTCAATGCCAATGATCGAGATGCTGCACGATTCCGTTTCATCGGCGGCCCGTGCCCTGACGCGGGCCAATAAGTGCAGTCTGAATGCATCACGGAGGCATTAGACTGAGGCACGTTATTGAGTAACCAGCTGTGCCCGTCGGAATGAATGACACACGGCGCGTGCGGTATACATTATATAGGTGCAGCACGCGTAGATTACGAAATGTCCCTTTGCCGTCGAGGGGGGCCGTGTATATAGGTACCGCATATATGCAGCTGCTCATCAGGGACACGTATATAGACGCGTATCCTTCGGTTTGTATCTGCGAGTATATTATACGCTCCGATCGATATACCTATATGCTAAACTGCACAATATTAGGTGCGACAAATGAGAATTGAAAGGCTGCACGCGCAATATTAACGTGCGATTTTCCTCACCGACATTGCAGGCGAGATCGAGTTTTTTTAGATCTACACACGCCACGCTTAAGCAAGCATGCACGCAGTATATACAGTATAGTATTATATAGTGCCTCGATAGTGCGGTAGCGGCGGAATGCCATCGATTGATGTAATACTAAGTTCATAGAGCGGTTAGACTGCATTTCAGAAGGTTAATTCCCTTGACATATTTCGAATAGCCGTTTTCAACTTTCGATTATTCGCAGCTGGCAGCTCTCGGTTGTTATAATTATTCTTATATATTTGGGTGTTTTTTTTTCTCATGCATAAATCCAGCGGCGATCCACATTTTATTACATGCACAATGAGTATTATATGCAATAAAGGGGCTGCAAACACGCGGCTTCGTGTCATAAGCATTGCGCAAGCCGTGTATCTCGGCCCCGTCGATTATCTCGTCTACAGTTGATGCAGCGTGTATATACTAGGATACTTAGTATAGCAGGATAGGCTGCACGCGGCCACGTCGCTCAACTCCGTTATATTATAAATGCACACGTGCATTACGACGTATATACACAATGCTGGATGCTGTGTTATATTGCTGCTGCTGCTGCAGCGCGATTAGATTTCATAAGCGAATTGCTCGCGCTCGCGCGTTGAGGACGAGTTGCGGGAGCGTTTTTTTTTTCTTCAGGATTTCGTATAGAGACGACGAGTACCGCGGCTGCAGTTTAAAATTTTCGCAAACAGAATTGATTTGCGAAATTTAACTTTAAGTATTTTATGTTATAACATTGAGCGCACTTTTCGCACTTATATTCTGTGTGCGTCGTCGGATAATAAAAGTCTGATGATAAAAATAGCGGTATAAATATTAGGAAATCGAGTAAACGGACGCAGCTATTAGTTTTCAGATTCGAGGCAGGGCTCAGAGATGAAGGGACTAATTCAGTATAGGACACAGCGATATAAACAGAAAACATCTCGGCGGCGCGGCGGGATCGGCTACATCTGGAACTGCATTTTTCTTCGTTACATCAGCAACGAATACACATCCTGTCTTCCAAAAATAGACGGCGGCAGAGGCCGACTGCGTATGAAACAAAGATTTCGACTCGTCTCGTTCTCCAATTTAGCTGGAATATGAATTTGTCTAAAATCCTGCATCATCCTCTACATATTATACATGCAGCTCCGTTCTTATACTATAGAAGCTCTTGTAAACTCGTAATCCGGATTCCGCAAATAACACAAAGGCTGCGTATACAGCACATGCACTCTGATGATTGCAGAAAACATCTGTTCGTCGGCCGAGTTCGTGGCCCCTAAGGCGCCAGACGACACGTCCGTGCGTCGTTTTGCATAATAATCGCAATTATACGAGAAGAAAGATTCCGTCATGAAATGCAGCGTGAGGTCTACTGAGAGCTTTCTCAAGTTTTCAGATTTTACTCCATCCAACACGTCCCGTTATTGGGTTCTATATTGTTTTGTCATTCTAATGCAACAGAAAAGAATTTCCAGCATCAGTCGGAATTATACTGATGCATGGTATATGTAATTCGATGGTCATTTTCGCGTGCACAGTGTAGTATGCAGCCATACAGCCGTCTTTCGCAATGAGACGCGGATTACGTCAAGTTTCGCTTGCTACTCCGATGCACGATTCTCGATTTGCGTATTATGCACTTATAGGAGGGAGCCTCTAGTAGCCGCCGCGTTCTATTTTCTTTCGTTATATCAGAAAGAAAAGGTTTCAGGGTCGCGTGTAGCGGATTGTTCTTGGTCACGCAGCGCTGCTGTTGCCCCGTTGCTACTATATTATACTGTGCATACTTCGTAGGTCAGGTTTTCTCGTGGAGCTATTGTGTAAGCTTTTTTGCGGCTCGAATTATATTGCGCCAGTTTCGCAAGCCGCGAGTATAGAGGGAGAGCAGAGAGCTGTGTGTATCAGATCTGAGCGCCGGATTTCCACGGAAAAATTAACAATCTGCCGCGGGACGTCGAGCTAATTCCATTTTCGCTCGCGCGAGAGCGTGTTGGATATTGAATAATAATGCACACACACTAGCAGCACTACCACCATCGCGATAGAGCGCTTGCTTATTAGAAAATTTTATGAATTATGTAGTTCTTGGAAACGCCGAGATCGTTTCGTAAGTTATACAGCTCGTAGTTTTATATATAAAACTGATGGGCGATTAGCTTGATAAAAAAAAAATATAATATATATGCTCACCCCCCTCCTTTCTCTCGCAACCCCGAATCCCATTACGTCACCCACCGGTGACTTGACGCCTCCGCGAGGTCCCATAAACATTGGATACGAGAGCAAGTTTGACAACTCGCTTTACTGACGGAATCTTCACTGCAGTTCGCATCATCTGATCTTATAATTCTGTTATAGTCCACGTCGAGCCGGACGACCGTTGGGCAACATGAACATACGCACAATATTTACGGTTGAAGCTGAAAATCGTAAACAAGAAATCGATCGGAGAGCTAAAACTACCGTGCTCTAATGATTGCAGGGCCATTATATCGATTCGATGGTCGATGGCTATAATGAGCGGGAGTCGCGCGTATATTATAATGCATAAAATATAAGAAACTGCAAGCGCGGTGCAGTTGCATCAGCTGTTGGCAGTATATTGAACGCAGTTGCAAAATGAAATTAACGCAGTAGTTTTCCCGCGGTGATTTGTTAATAGCGGCTGGTTTCAAGTATGCGGGCGAGCCGTGTATTTTTCAAGTATAAATTAAGTGTCGTTCCTACTATGAAAATAGCGAGGAAAATATTTGTCGATCCTTAGTTTACTCGTGTCGAAAAGTTTCGAAGCTCGTGCAGGTATAATATACCATTTCGGAAAACACTGTAATGATAGACGCCGTCGAGCAGACATCAAAGAGGACACAAACACACGCGTATTCTCTCCCCGCCGTTATCCATCAAGCTTCTCATCCAATCAAACACCTGAGCCCTATTCGAATTCGCGACTCCTCGGCCCTCGCGCTATCCCTGTTGCGACAGTCGCTTGGGCAAGAGTCTAGC
Source organism: Cecidostiba semifascia (assembly GCA_900474235.1). Lineage (NCBI taxonomy): Eukaryota > Metazoa > Arthropoda > Insecta > Hymenoptera > Pteromalidae > Cecidostiba > Cecidostiba semifascia. The sequence goes on along the minus strand of UCQR01007538.1, from coordinate 12,958 downwards.
GAGCGGACTCAGCAGAGAACGAGAGACCATAGATATATCGGTTGCCTCGATAACGATACGACTCATAAATCAAGTGCCACTACCTGTCCACGCCGCTGCCGTCGAACAAAGGAACGATTTGCACCTAGACACCGGTTCGCTCGCGCAGGATTTATAAGCTGAAAATTGTTTCGTCCGAGCTGCACCGAGTGGATTCGTGAATTGTAAATCTCTACTGGACCCTGCTGCTGCTGCTGCTGCTGCCACCGTCGAGGCTATTTTTTCTTTGCTCAGCAAGTGAGTATTACAGGCAGTATATAGTTGGGTGGGCGATTTTATCGGCGGAAAGCCTGTCGTTTTCTCGTTAGAACAATATGGCGCTTCCGATTATATTCTAGTCGAACGTTTCGCAAACATTTCGTCCAATCGAGTCGCAACTATATTCAAATCACTCGCTCGCGAAGCCGTTTTCAATACAAACAAATATTTCGAAAGCAAAATAAACTGCCCGTGTGTGATGCTGTCTAATTTTCAATTTTTTTCTTCTTCAACTTTAGCAAAATGGGACGTCCAAAGGCTGGTGCAAAGAAGGCTCCATTGAAGTGCCCCGGAGGACGTTGCTACGATGATAGCGACAGCTTCAGCTCGGATTGCTCGGATTCTGACTGCAGCGATTGCTACGACTGCGGCCCGAAAAAGAGACGCACCACCAAGAAGACGACCATCAAGTCCAAGTCCAAAAGCAAGAGCAGCAAGTCTAAGGGCAAGAAGAAGACCGTCTCCCGTCGCAAAAGTGAGTATACTCACAGTCACACGCGTCCTTTCGATACAGATATCACGATGAGACGAGCTTTATAAAGCTTGATGATTTTTCTTACAGCCGCGGACACGTCAGACACTTGCAGTTGCAGTGACTGTTCGGACTACAGTAGTGATGATTCATTCGATTGTCCACCGAAAAGAGGCGGCGGCCGCAAGTGCTCGGCTTGTTAGGTTGGTATAAATTATTATAATTTACTGTACAAATAATACACGCACAGCGTGAGATTTCTGATCGAGTCTTTTTCAATCGACGATCGCATTCTTTATTAAAATTTTTCTTCTTCTTCTTTTTTTTCAGTGCGTCTATTCAATCCAGTGGGTGTTGCAAAATTTCATCACCAGACTACCATCGAAAATTGCTACAGCTGGTAGACTCGAGCCCGAATGAGTTTTGCAAACACAACGATATTTGTCTATTTGTAGATTGGCTAATTTTGTATTTTCAAAGTGTCTGGAACGCGTGTCATGCAACTTAGTTCATGTTTTATTTTTACTTCACTTCAATGCGCGCACATATAACGAGTGCGATTGCTTGGAAATTTTAGATATTTGTTTTTAAAAGATTGTGATGTAATTATACGTTGTAATTGTATGAAGAGGACGTGAAATTTGATTGTAACCATTATTATTTATTGTATACATCGCAACAAAAAAAAAAGAATGATTCTTCGATAGGATAAGTATAACCGTATTGTACAACTATGCTCGAATAAATGACAGTTGAGAGAAGACGGCGTTTCATAATCAAAATAATTTTCCATTACAATCGGACAAAAGCCACAAAAATAACACAATGAAGCCATCCCCCGTCCAGCCCGCAGAATTCCATGCAATCTGTCTTTCATTCGCTCACTCACTCTCTCTCTCTCTCTCTGGCGTGCGCGCGCGCGCTCTCCGCAGTTATATAGGTATGCGTCACGTGCGCGGCTGCAACGTGCCCGCGTTGGCTCGGGTTCACGGCCTGCAGCTCCACCTTGCCTCCTGCAGCGGCAGAGTTGTGACATAACTAGACTCGTGGCGCTTACGTAGCCTAGCGATCGCTAATAGTCGACGAGCAGCTCTCTCGCATAATATACGCTAGAGCGCTACAACCGGTCGTGTCCCCTCTCTACCGTATACATTCTTTCTATCTCTCCCTCTCCCTGTAGTATATACACAGCACACACGTGTTCGCGCGGCTACCACCGTCGCTTTCCATCGATTATTAAGTAGGTATTTGTCGAGCGCCGTGAATTTTCGCGCGCACTCTTGCCTAATTGATAATTGGCTTACGAGACCGACATCAGCGCGCGCGGGGAGCGCATTATATAGCTACATTAACAAGTTGCGCTCGAGGTTGCACTAATAATAAGATGTGGAGCAAGAGAGTGTGTTTAAACGACTGGATTATAGTATAGTAGTATAGGTGCGATTTATAGGGGGATCATTTCGTTTTATCGGATAACGAGAGTTTGCAAGACTATTGCTAATATATATTGTCTTCGTAAACATTCTGTAAACAGAAACTTTTGTCTCCTCTCGAGGGTCCATATCTCGGCTGATGCAAAAAGACACTTGAACACTTCCTCCCAGCAAGCCGGCGTATTTTTAGCGATGCACTCCGTCTCGTCTGGAGTCGCCATTCACGATCAAAGACCAAGTTTTTCTTTTATTTATTGCGCATGCAAAATGTTGTTGCCCCCTTTTGAGCCGCTTTTTATAACTCGAACTTTTGTTAAAGCGAATTAATTATAACTAAAAACGAGAGAATTACAGTAATATAGATTACAGTAGGCAGCCAAGCGAAGAAACAATTGAATAAACTGCAAGTACCCATCGTAAAAAAAATAATTTCACCGAGATTTTACTTGTGCGCCCCTGTGTGAGTATATATCATAGGCCCCAGAACGTTCTCACGCTTACAAAACAGCCTAATTAGCCGGACGAAGATAGCGCAACGCGTGAAAAATTATAGACGTGCTACTGCACCGCCACCGCCGCCGTTGCGTATGGGGAGGTAGGAGGCGACTCTGTGCAGCGCGCCGTTGCTTGCGAAACGCAAAAATTGCAGTCTTTAGGCGCATTATCATTAAGCGCATGCATTCGAGAGGAGGAGGAGGAGGAGGAGGAGAAAAAATGAGGCACTGGAGCAATTGCGAAAATCCCTACTCTCGCTGCAGCAGTTGTTTGCCGAGGTGGAGAAGGAGATTTTCGCCTGTGGTTTTTCTTTGTTTTTCTGTTCTTTTCTTTTCCATTTCGAGTTGACCTGCAGTAGGGAGAAAATGGAAACAGGCAAATAATAACGGCTGTGAATGTTTATGTCGCCGTGTGTAATGATTCTATAAATGGTCGCAGGGGTATATGGCATAATTTTTCTGCTGAATCTTGTGCAAAGCCATCAGCGGCGCGTTCGCGTTATGTAAGTCTATTAACGCGTATATACACGCTGTGTGTGTAACTATAATAGTTCACGCTCGTTATTCCCTCTCTGTGTTCGCTTTCTGCTCTAACGCGGGCTATTTATGAACTGTACCTATAGCCGTAAAAGTCCTGCGTTATATCGTCTTTTTAAACTCTACAATATGCTTTTTCGCAAACACTGCAATATTTTGTCGTTGCAAAAGAACTGCAGCTCCGTTTCACGAAAATTAAACTATAATACGTATACATAATATATATACATACTTTTAATTTACTGGTATTTTCGTGTGGGTTGACGAAGCTATATAGTATTATACTTACGTATACGCGCGTCTGTTCTGCGAGAATAGAAGCAGCGACGAGGTGGATAACAATGAGACTATATTATAATGTACAACAGTCGCGGCAGCGTCGGTGGCTAACGTGACGACGTGACGCATATATATTATACGCAATGGGGCTGACGCGCGACGCGCGAAAGAAAACCCGCGCAGGAGTATGCGGGCACGTGTTCGATTGAATTTCACTGGGAATGGAAGGCGTCGTAAGAGTTTCCACGTGCATCACGTAATTTGCCGGCCGGGGTCTCGTGCAGCGGATATCGCACTCGTTCTCAGTCAAATCGCACACAATAATATGATTGTGAGTTTTTTTTATAATTAGATAACATTTTTTCACTTTTTCCGAGACTTGTTTCCTTTATAAACCTAAGGAGAGATTCTAAAAATAGCATTTGAATTAGTAATTGGCAGCTTGAGCACAGAATCCTCATCTGATGATAATAAGATATTTTAGCCTCAAAGATTCTTATGTAAAGTCCGTATGGCTCGTACACGTGAAATTCTTCTCGGCCGCCGCGCTATTTAAGCGTATTATAATCATCATCTGCTTCTCATCCTCGTCGTTATTGTTGTTGGCGACGGCTTCTATATAGAGTCAAAAGCCTACGGGGAAGATCGTAATCGGCACTACAAAATCTGAGTTTTCTACTGCGAAAGACGAGCAGCAAAGCGCGCATCTTCCATTCACGGGTGTATATGAGTCGTCGCTCTCGTTTATTCGTGTCCGGCGCAAAACAATGCTGCTAATATCGTGTACAATATACTGCACACTCGACTATCTGATTTAGCAATATACACACAGACCTGTGCGAGGTGCGAGAGAAAGAATGGGCTTGACTCAATAAGTTGTTAACGTCGAGGGGGCAATAAAACTAGGGACTGCGGAGCACGATTGATTAGACCCGCAAAGCTTTTGATAAACTGTTTCTGCACGCGTGGTTGTAATAGCTGTATATACCCGCGGTTACCGTATAGGTTATATATACTGCACGTTATTCTTTTTTGTTGCGCGTTTCGCAATTTGTGAACGGCATTCAGATTTTTATGCTATCGCTATAGATATACACATAATGTATATACTTGATGCGGCTATAAGCGTGCGGCATCTCCTTACTCCTTTCTTATTTTATCGTCGGGCTGTGTATATACAAGGTTCTCTAATATAACTGTACTCGAGAGTGACTAGTAAGAATATTTGAGTGTAATTAAAATACTTTCATATGTATACATTATAAGGTGCTTTCATATCAGCACAGCCGTCTAATCAATAGCCGCGAGTAGGAGGGAATTGCTGTAATTGCAGTCTATCGGTAATGAATTTCATTTAACGAGACAATGATACTACACACGTGTATAACCTCGATTCTGCAGTGCTTCGTTAACACGGTTCAAAACTTCCCGATGACAGACGAGACGTCGGCTTTTTTTTTCGGCTAATTAAATATTAATTACACCCTGCGCAATTTCTTAGTATAAAACCGCGTGCATCTTGAGCTTCCTCTGGCGTTCATCTCTCGGAAGATTCCAAAAATCTCACCGTATACGTGCGTGTGCGTATCAATAAGAATATTTACGTAGGCATATCCGTCACATCACAGATATAATATCCACGCAATTCGCGCATCAGATATCCCGCGCGGTGATGGTGTCACGCAGTAGCTCCGGCAGCACGTGTAGTACCGTTGCTCGGCGTACCACATTTTCCGCGGCTTACGACATGGTCCAAGCAACGGTACACACGAGCCAGCATATATACAACGCGATAAATGCAGCGGCAGTAGGACCGCGCGTTTCGTCGCTACTTGCGTAATGACGATATGAGACGGAACTATATATATATATATATATATATATAGGTATAGTTTGACAGACAGTGAAGTAGTGAGTGTGGGTGCAGTCCGCACAATGGAAGAGCGTTTAAATATATTAGTAGAGTATACGGTTCTTTGATTGAGGGACTAGTGATATGGCATCTCTCCGATTGTCACTGACATTCAGTGTGTATATTGGGGCTTTTTTGCTGCGGGGTCGCCGAGGAAGTTTATTGTGTAAGCTTATAACTTGCGGGAAAAAGTGGGTCGCAGATAAGCCGAATCTTGGCCACAGATATATAACTGGATTCGGAGATTATGCAACGTGTAATATATAGGAATCGGAGGTTCTTTCGAGATATACTATACTGAGTTCGGGGCTCTTTTAAGCCTGATCAAATACCGCGGAGAATTTCGTCGTCTACGTACATATAAATAAATATACAGCGGGTACATTCAAGGCTTTTACATACATGTCACTTATCAAGCGGTAGGTCAGTTCAGAAAAGTATTACAAAACGGATAATTTCATTCCTAGACCAATGCTTACTTTTCGAACGCGCGTTACCCGTTTATTTACATGATATCCTTATAAGCGGCTCCTCGGTTTCTTCATACACCTTGTGTGCTTGCTAAATGAGAATGCGGTGCAGTTAACTCTTTACTTACTTTCATATAACATAAACTTAATATGTCGAGCGAATTCGATTTCAACAATCTACAGTCAATTTCGGCAAAATCGGGCGGAAATTCGAGAACATTACACATATACATATTTAACGCTGGCCTTACACGAAGCATCTCACCAATCGCCATGCACGGTTATAATATATTATACAGTAGCGTATAACATTGAACGATATCGACAGAGTATATAGCGCAAGTAAAGCGATGTGTCTCTCGCTGATGTAATAACATTCTGCCACACATCACAGCCGGCTGCGTATAATATTATATGTATATAGGTATACGAGACGATAGCCCAGAAACTCGGGTCGCCATTGCCAGTGTGCCTCGCGAAAGTAGGTTTCTGGAGCAGCTGCGTGCGCCTGCAGAATATACATGTATAATACATTAACAGTCGCGCGGTCGACACTTCGTATACATGATGGCATCATATACCTATACTCGCACTTCGACCCTGCAAGAGTCGATCCGGAATAGAAGCGCGCCGGCGACGCGATAAAAGCTGCAGCGCGCGGCAGATAAGTTTCACGCATCGGCACCGCAAGGCCGAAAGCACAAACTGGGCCAAGCGCAAAGTCGAGCCGAGGATGCACATTATTAGCAGTATGTAACGATGACGAAGCTACTGCAGCTGCGGCGGCAGTATAATCTTTGATTCGTCCTTGCGTTTTTCCCCTACAGCGAGGGTTTGATATATATATACTAAAAGAGATTCTACTTTTGAGATCCTGATTATTCGGACTTTTTTGTCGATTCGATAAGGATCGAAATTTTGAAATGAGAATCAAATGAAAACAGAATCAAAATGGAAATAACATATTTGTAATTGAAGATTTATGCGCATGTCGGCGGGATGAGCACACATTTATAAATCGATCGCAGAGAAGCATAAAATAACTAAATTATTATTACGATTATTATTCGCTGAGCTTATACATAAAATGACAGACGCCGAATTATATATGGGCGACCTATCGAAAATAAAACTAAATATAACTATGCTAATTTAGGTGCAGCATGTGTGATGCTCGTAAAAATTTCTAATATTAAGGAAAAATTTTCGTAGAACAGACTTGATTAGAGCAGAGCACATTTCCCCCCATCAACGAGAAAACTAGTCGTTCCTTTTATTCAAATTTATATGCTAAACTCGCGATGGAATTCTGAAAAATCTTACGTAAACAGCGATTGATACAGACCCGAAGCAATATTAGCTCTTAATATACATTGTTTCTGCGGATGAATTTCATCACACCGATATACATCGACATTGCTTCAGAAAATTGAAGGAAAAATAAACGCGAAAGAAAACACAAAAAAGCTCTTTCTTCATTTCTATACTTTTCACGCAATCAAACTCCTCATTCTCTACTGCGACTGTAGAAATGTGCGCAAGCGTCTCTTTCGCTCACGCGGGATTATGCTATCCGCTGCAATAGCCACAGCACTCGCTCGTCTATAGCTGCGCTTCTGCGAAGCACGTGGTGCGGCGGCGGCGCGCGAGTTACGTCAGTCCGCCTAGTTGTAGTAGTGGTAGTAGTAGTAGTAGTAGTAGTAATTACGTAAGGCATCATTCCCGTACGTCGAGTTTAATGAGTGTGCATGCGGCGCTTCGCGCAAACTGGTGAGCAGCCAGTCTTCCACTGCTTCGTTTTCTTCTTTCATCCTCATCATATACTAGCTGGAGACTCACGGCGTTGAGATCGAGGATACGATCGCGCGTGGTTGGATATATATTTGGCGTTTGCTTATTGATTTAGGCGCGATCGCGGTTGATCTAGATTTCGTGAGTTTATTTTATCGACACTTAGCGAAAATGAGAGCTTTTATTTCGAAGGTTAAAAACGAGGTTGATTAATCATTATAGGTGCTTGCACATAGTGATGATGTACTGTATACTTATTATGTAAACATTGCACTCCGACCTTTGGGTATATATTATTAATTAAGGCAATTTTATGCAGTAATAATGCACGTCTGCAGTTAAATCGTATTTAATACGTATAAATAATATTAGCAGCTATATAAATATAGAAACTATTGCGCAATACACGAGTGCATAGTCAATCGTGCGTTTGATTCAAGTATTTATTTTAGGTCGAGTGACTAAGCGCGTGAGTAGATCGCAAACAGAGTGATTTTCCATTTGTCAACTCGATCTGAAATCAATATATTCAAAGTATACTGGTCAAAACAGTCTTTCGTTGGGAGAAGTCGTTAGAATTTTCAATTTTATTCTTTCCCAAAGGCCAAGAGACAGTATAATATATAGCCGACAATATTAGCAGTAGCGATCATCGAGCGGATGAGGCGCATGCATCTTATAGACGACGACGATGACTTTGTTTACCTGGCCACGGAAGGCTTCCATGCACGCGCTGCATGCACATGCAGTATTTTTATCCGACGCGGGCAGTGCGCAAGAGCCTCGCGAGTCGCGGTATATATAAACGACTTCCGAGGATGTGATAAACAAATAGCGGAAAACGCTTTACGGGGCCTGACAATCGGCTCGTAAAATCCGCGTTAAAGCGAAGAGAAGGCCGCGCTGCAGATCTATCCGGTATAGGCTGATGCAGCAGCCACAGCACCTTCAACATGACTCTTCGAGCCGACGATATTCAATAAATCTCATGTGTATTTGCTCCGAAAAATACCGAGAAGGTTTCCACGCGCGCGCTGAGTTTTCGCGGATTTTCCTTCTCGCGCTGTCCTTCGGATCAGGTGGTATATACTATTCACGGAAGAATGAGCGAGGTCCTGCATTTCATAAGACCGATACGAAATTACATGATGCTGAGATGGGATGTTTTTGAATAATGGAGCTAGGAATCAAAAGGAAGAGTCATATATTATTGCATCAGTGCGTATCAGCGCATGCAGGTGGAAAAAAACGTCGAAGACGCGTCAATGTTGGATAGGTCAGCGTTATACCTGCACCTGATGCGGATTTAGAACATGGCCGACGGCATTAAACGATGACAACAATAGAGCGAAGGATTAAACGGTGTTGTTACTTCGAATTGATTGATTTCGAAAGTATGCTAATGACGTACAATACGCATACCGCAGAGTTCTTTCATGCAAAGGTGAATTGTGAGCATTTCATGGCTTGGCAGGAAAATTTTTCAATGCTTATCACATCAAGTTTTATATTTTCTTTATTAGCGCGAATTAATTAAGCGACATTTCATCGCACAATTGCAACGCTGCGAATGTACATGAATATTGTAATTTCTTATTAATTGTATTATTTCCATTTACTATAGTTATTGGCACTACCTTGTAATCATTAACTTTATTGCGAGAATTAGAGAAAAAGAATGCAAGTAAACGAGTGCATGTAGTGTCTTGGCCTGTTCATATTGCTTGAGTCAGGTCAGCTCCTACAGATTTAGCATATTACATCATTGCCATTGCGCTCGGTCGGCAAGAGCAAAAAAACAAACACATTCGAGAACTGCGAAAGGCATTTGGCGAATGCTCGAAAGTACAACCAAAGTTGTGGTAGTATACGGAACCTTGAAACGGGATTTTTGCTTGGCAAAATGCTGTTCTTTGAGTCTGTTACAGTCATGCGGGTGAATGGTGCAGCTTTTGGATTATGCTTTTACAGTAATAAATGCTGATAGATAGTATACTTACGAGCACTAAGAAACTAGTAATATAATTATGTATTCGATTTTTTTAGACTTGTCACGAGCGGTGAAGTAATAACAAATGAATATTATTCAGATTTATGTATTCAAAAACATTTATTTCTTTTTTACTGAATATATTGCAGTGAATTAAATTAAGCTTGGGCTTTTTTATTTAGTTTTAAAGGAAAATTAAAAAAAGACGACGACGAGAACGACAACGACCTCGCAATCAACAGCTTGGAATCGTCCAAGCGAAGAAGCACAAAAAGTTGGAAGCCGCTTTAAGAATAAAAACCAAACTATGGTTTATCAATGTTTTTCGTGCGTACCATGTGATTTTGTTGGTTATCTTAATGACGAAAAATTTCCAGTTTACGACTTGCTTCTATATAATAACTTGTTTCTCAAAAAATACATTGAACAACTTTGTCATTCGTATATGGATAGAATGTAATCGCACATGAAAAGTTATGCCACTCTCTTATCTACCGAATGCACAACATAATATTTGATGAACATTGTCTACAAACAAAAACGAATTTTTCTTCCTCTTAGATAAACATTTCCAATGTTATCTCGTCACCTCACCAATCGAAGTTCAGATCAATGCTTCCGCTAAAGAAAGTACAGAAGAAACGCCGAGATATACGCAAATTTGTTCTACGGCTGCCTGCACAAGACGTTAAAGTGAGAAAGAATGACGACAAATGAACGGATTATATTTTTCCGTTCGTTTTAAATTCATTGTGCAACCTGCACGAGACAATGACTTTGCGATTACATTGGCGCGCGCGCATATCTGCGTCGTGGCGGCTCCAGGACGGAGTGATATGTACAAAGGAATAATACATGCCAGCACGTAAAGAAACTGATCATTATATATATGTGCTCTCTCGCATATGAATTATCCATTATATACTTTATGATGATGCTTATTTTGATTTGACTTAATCAGGTTCTTCGAAAAAAAAAAAAATGAATCGTCAATAATCATATAGCGCTACTTTAATTATCGTGGGATTTATTATCGAAAACGAGCTTATCGAAATGCCTGTACATTATGTTTTTCATAACTTTTTGCTATCACCGACGATCTATACCTATTCAATCCGTCTGCGAATTTCAACCTGTCGCAACCCCGCAGTCCCAAAGTTGCAAAATTTAATCTTGCAGTGCTATTGTTCTGTCGATACGCGATACAACAGCGTCGTGACGCCATAATTCATATGCGTTTACCCAATTTCGAAGGCGATTTTTTTTCCCATTAACACAGTTTATGATTATCAAGCAAGCAATTAACTGACTATCGTATCTGTCACGTCAGTGTGCTAGTTCGAGAATTTCAGAAGAGAATACCAGATATAAATATTAGCGTAATAGCGACAGACCAATGATTTTACAATCACCTTGAAAGACACATAAAGATTTTAGCGTCACACGTCACATGATTTACGTAATATCGACATCGCCGCGGTGATAATATAATTATATAGCCGCACGCTAATTCGAGGTTTCGGCTGATCGCGTGCATCAAGAAAAAAGCAGGGCGTTAAAATTAATAAAATCAGCACACGCATATAGCCATATACTTATTATGTGGATCGCGCAAAATAAACAAGCCAAGCACTCGCACAATGATGTTAGCCCCTCCCTCTGACTGGTCTATGAGTGTGTCGGTCGGTCCGGTGAACGGGAACTAGATGTGCAGTTACTATCGCAAGCGGGGACTTACGTAACAGACCTCGGCTCTCTCGAACGCGGTACACTTCATAAAAGTCATTATTTATTACTGCATAGTTAATAATTACCTCGGCGTGCGGGTATACGCGCTTGTGTGTGTGTGTGTGTAGAGTGCGAGAGCCTATCGCTAAAAGCGCAAGATTTAAGCACCGCGGAGAAACGAGGTTCTGCGGTAATAAGCGAGTTCCGACTGTGTGTTTACTTGCTCACACATTCGCCTCAACAAAGACTTGGCTTAATTTTTTTTCTCACTGTTATTTTAGTTGCCCGAGAGTTTTGCGTGTGTGTTTAAAGAAAAATAATGAAAATTAGCTACTATGCGCGGCTCGAAAATGAGATTGGAATGTTATATGCAGTATATGCAGTGACCTTCTTATGCAATTTTTAACCGCTTGACGGGTGTTTAGATAATGTTAATGTTATACGTGCATTTGTAATGATAGCTGCGACAAGTTTTCAACGTGTATAATCTTGGCACTATTATCCATTATTTAAATTTGCTAAATTTTTTTTCCAATAAATAATTGCGTATTAAACAGCGCGCAATTTTATACTTATATCAAACTCGTGAAAGGTAACAAAAGATGTCAAAGGCAAAAGTCAACTTTGAAAAGTGTCAGCCTCACAATTAAGCAATTGCTAATTCTAGGTACCTATATAATAAGTCATAAACAAACTTACGACAGCCGCGCGTCGATAAGAATCTCCTGGCGCCGATGTCCTTTCATTATGAGTGCGAGAGGAAAGAGGGGTTAACGTGTTTACCGTGAAGGCGAAACGCATCGGCGAGAAAAACACGAAAACAATCAAGCGATCCCGCTATCTCCCTTTAAATTACACAAAAATAAACTCGCGCGAGATGTATTGCATATACGTGTATTATGTATATGTATATACGCACGTATAGTACTTCCCCCTTGTTAGATAAACAGAACGCAGCTTGTGCTTGTAGAGGTATAGGCGTCTAGAAAAAACTGGCGTGTAATCGTTGAAAATTTGATAAGAAGCGCGCGCCGCCGTCTCGGCAGGTCATCGTACGCGCTATAGCTCGTTCTTCTCTCCCCCGATATAATCGGGGCCGTACGATGCATTTTTAGCCTTCTCAGCTCGAATTGCCGAATGTAAATTGCGCACTTGGCTCGTTTTTTATATATCTGACCTAACGCGCATATATGCAGCGAGTGAACGATTGCAATATTCTGCAAGATTATTACAAATACACTTATTATAACTGCGATTATTGCTATATACAAAGTCGGTTTTCTGCATCGAAGATGAATCTATTCTACAGCGAATAATTGTGTATAGAGCTAAGAGTAGCTATCGATCGGCGAAAAATAAATGCGGTAAAATGTGATTAGCCAAGGAATGTCTCTATAATCGCATACTTGGATCGAAAAGTAATTAACTCCTCTCGATATATAGTACGTCGACGCTGCAGACGCCGCGTTGAGTAATTTTCAAAGTAAATAAACGAGCGAGTCTGCAATTGATTCTCCCCCGCAACGCGGCGTGCGTGAGTGCGTGCATTATAAGC
>UCQR01007536.1:16568-41729 GCA_900474235.1 Cecidostiba semifascia | reverse complement strand
TTTCTCGCCTGCATGTTTATAATTAAATCAGCCGCTTTATCGAGTCATACAAGTTGTACATCAGTCCACGCATCAAAAGCGATGATACTCCGTCCTTATATTATCCAAATCAAATAGCCATTTTCCATCACAAGCCAGCAAATGTCGAGGAGGAATCCACCATGTACCCTGCACAGTAGCGCCTCAGAAACTATATACATATAGCTACGGAGACAAAGGGAAGTAGCTCGCTCGCGCGCGCGAATGATTGATCGATGCCAGCTGCAGTCAAAGGGTAAGCTCGCGCTCGCACGAACAATGTTGCGGTAATCGAGATAGGGAGAGGAGGAGGAGGAGGAGGAGGAGGAAGCAGTCGTACGAGCGAGTACATACGTATATACGTATAGCTCTCGTACATCGCTAATGGGCTTCCGTTCAACGACGACGTGTGTGTGTGTGCTGCGAAAGGGGCTGCTGCTGCTGCTGTGGGCGAGCATCGCGAGGAGCGACGACGAGGACGACTCGATTTAATACCTCGACGGCTGGCAGGCGCTAATAGGCCCCCAGAATCTGACGCCCAAAGTGTGCAAAGCGTGCGGCAGTGCGGCGAGGAACTTGGTAATTGGCCTAATCCTTCGGGCAAGTTTCAAGACGACGACGAGCTGTGTGTAACACTCGATATGGCCTCAACAGTATATATACGGGGGACAGTATAGAGCTCTGAAGGAGACACTACCTTGCCCTACTTATACTACACATCTCTCGCGTATATATAGTTTCTTGAGGCTGATGGGGACCCGGGAGTTGAGTTTCTCAAGGCTTGTACACAGCTTGGAGTTCTCGCGGCTGGCGGGCTAGTTCTCGGATTCTTCGGCCAAGAGTATATACATATACGGCTAATTGTTTCTGCGGACGGCCGACTGGCCCCAGCGTCCCAACTAACGCCAGAACTCTCTCGCAGTTACACGGCTTCGAGAGCCGGTATTTACTGTGCTGAGATTCTAGCAATTTGTATTGAACAGCTAGAGTCGAAGAGGAGGGCGAGCAGGTAATACGAGTTTCGAGATTATCATTGGCGTCGTCGCTTTATTCGACGCTGATGATATGCGCCGTACCCGAAGGGAATTAGGAGTCCATCCGTCGTCGTCGTCGTCGTAGTATTCCAATCTCATAACGAATTAAACAAAGGTATATACACCGAGAGAGGTTGCAATCCTCTTACGATAGGTCAAACTTGGTCCATCTCTCAACGGGCCAGCCGAAGCTCATTCCACCCCGCCATATCCCCAGCCCACCACTTCCGCCAACTATATATACTATCTCTCTCTCTCTCTCTCTCTCTCTTTATATATAAACAAACGTGCAATATGCATGTATAAATTATACACGTATATACAGGCAGGGAAGACGCGTGTGTGCGCGCATCAGCGAAGCACATTAGCCAGTAAGCAGCCAATGTAAACTGCGCCGAGCTAAACCAATCGTCAAAGACGATCGATCGAGACAGAGCCACGCTCGGCTGTATAGACGGATAAGGCCCCTCTCTCGGCGCATCCTATTGATATAGCTCTGATGGGATTAGAGGCTAGGTATGGTATTTGCTCTCTCTCTCTCTCTCTCTCCCTACGTTGCCTGCGTGACCCGGGCGAAATTTACTCTGAGAATTTGCGAGCGAGCTTGCCGCTGCGGGTCTCTATATTATCTATCTGCATCGAATCGAGGCGAGAAAAGCAAGAGGCGACGCGTCTCGGTGTTCTACGCAAACACTGCGTTTATGTTATTTCCGAGTAAAATTCTAATGTCATTTAATTAACGCTCCTAATTATATGCGCGAATTATTATACTACAGAGAAATACAGTCGTTATTCTGCGTAAAGGGTGTCTGACTAGACCATGTCTGTTTCTACTTGCTACAAGACAACCGAATATTCGGCGTTTCAGAAATCACTCTCGTCTTTGATGCATATAACACAACAGCATATCTCACCTAATTAGTGTACTAACGTAGGCAGAGCCAAGGTCTACACAAAACGCGCAACACTATACCACGGATGTCTTCGAGCTTTAGAAACTCGATTCGTCATCGTTCATATGCATATATATACAAAAAGAGAGGAATATACGAGCCGCGCGCGCTCATGTCACGATAATTGAGCAACACGGCGCGAGAGGCGCAAGTGATTCATTGCCCGTTCGCGCCTCTCTCTGTCTCTCACCTGGGTTATCGATAAAGTCGATCCTGTGTATTATTATTATATATGTGTTCGAGTTTTCCTACTTTTAAGCGCATTCAAATTAGTCGAGTTATAGAGCGGATAAAAAATGAATTGCTAACTTCGTTCGAATACTCTCCTGACTTTTGTCCCTTTGTCCGTGTGTGAAAAAGAGTGCTGCAGCTACTGCTACACTGTGAAATTTGGCTCGTGGCACGGTTTGATATGATTATACGCGAATGAAATTACAACGTGTGCATGCGGATGTTATGCGCGTTTGTACAGCGAATTGGATTACAAAGTTTGTTTGAAGACTCCTGCGACACGTCCAATTACTTCAATCGTGGAACACGTGTCCCGCTTTTTTTTAATAAGTTCCTGGCAATATTAAGTTATATTGCATATTATATACCTAATAATACCTTATTCTCCAAATTTCCACTGGCAATTCTTCACAAAGTATAAAGCAGCGAGAGGAGGAGGAGGAGGACCTGCAGGCAATATAAGCGCGCTTGATATTACATTGAATATTAGAATCC
This sequence comes from Cecidostiba semifascia, assembly GCA_900474235.1. Classification (NCBI taxonomy): domain Eukaryota; kingdom Metazoa; phylum Arthropoda; class Insecta; order Hymenoptera; family Pteromalidae; genus Cecidostiba; species Cecidostiba semifascia. Next base: position 38,998 of record UCQR01007536.1, on the reverse strand, counting down.
TTTGGTATACGTATACACAATATAACCGATGCGCTTAGCCGGAATTACTTCCGGTGTGTTAAACCGGAAAGCTGTTATTTTGTAATTGCCCGTATAAACTTTGCCGGTATAAAGAGCTCGTAGTATATACATATATAGGATATACCCTGCACACAGGGCTTGGGGGTCGAGAGCGTGCATTATTGTTAAGATTAACGGCACGCGAAACTCTCCGGCAAAGCGCGATAAAATACACAAGGCGCTTTAATTGTCAGAAATGCATCAGTGCTTTATTACGCGCGCACGGCTTATTAAATACCGGCGGGGCATATAACACACGTATGAGGTCCGATTGCTTTTCTAAATAATACAGTCGAACGAGAGCGAAAGAACTTTACAACGATGTGTGTAATGGGAGTTTCTCGAGGGGGTTTGGACATGCAGTTTCGCTAATTGAAACCATTTGATTCACCTCCAATCAGCAATATTGTTGCTGATTGACGAATAAATGTTGGCGCGTGTGACAATCAGAGGACGTTGTTGATGACCTAACTAGTATCTCGATTACGCTGTGTACAGCTTCTATATACCTGTATAAAAGTTTGTACTGGTTCAAGCTGGCTTAATGGAAAATCTATAAATTAAGAGGCGATGTTTGACGTAGACCAATAACGTGTAAATATGAACTCTCCACTGAGAGTATTTACCCTGCTACGAGTCGTGATGCCAATACTAACATGTTTGCAGCTTATTTAAGAGACGTCTCTCGTCGCGTCTGATCTCCACCTGTCAAATTTAGGAACACGTGGCAATGATAACACCAGACGCGGGTTTATATTCAAATGACGATTAAAGGATCATGCGATGTTTTAGCAAACGCACCAAACATTGCAAAAAAAGAGTATTATATACTGTGCAACGTGATTGTACAATATATGCGCACAAGCTGCATATAATACCTATACACACTAACGGAGAGAAGCCGTAACCCTTTTCACCAGTCATTCAGTAATTAAAGAAAAAGGCCATCGCACTGAAAATCCCGTTTTATTTTCCCTAGTCTATAGGCTATATCCCCAACGTATGCGCGCGCGCTTTATTGCAATAAATGCAAACGTGGCCATTTGCGCGCAGGGACGCTCCGTTCGCTTTCATAACCGAATTGCAACGGCAGCAACAGAGTATGGCACACGCACACACAAAAACAGCCGATTTCGTCTGATGCCGAGGGGCTGATGCTGCTACGGAAGCAACCGGCAGAATGCAGTCAAATAGACAAACGATTATCGATTCTATATACATGTATAGCAGAGAGAGAGAGAGAGAGAGAGAGAGGGGGCTTGGGGATTAAAAGTGAATTCGCGTATACAGAATAATATGAAATAAATTGGTTTGATGATTCCCGAGATCGCATCCGAGCTTTTATTTCGGTCGGCAGTAGCGTATATGTATAACCAAAGGGATAAATTTCGAGCATTCGCAAATGAATTGGTTTTACCGAAGTAACGCGGCACACACGGCCGTGTATTAAACATATTGGCGTGTATATACGCTTGTATATGTACTCGAATGGAGAATTTAATTTTGGCTCAGCGCGAGAATTTATCGCTTTATAATTATTAATCGAAAATCCCGACGCTCGCATAACTTTTATTCCCTGAAAATCGCGCGAATTAAATGGTCGATGGTCGATTGTTTTTTCACGCGCAAACTCGAGTATACCGCGCGTTATTCAATTACGTTTTTATATAAGTACACAGAATAAATCGCTAAAGAAAAAAAAAGCTTTTTCATCTGGGTACGTGTGTGTGTGTGTGTATATATATGCAATTATGTGTATATGCTACTGACGAGTGCGAAGATTGTTCGCGAATATGAGAGAGCGTTGAAAAAAAAAGAGCGAGAAGGAGATTCGCAGCACATCACAATGGGCGCACGAGAGCCAGCCCACAAAGGACATTCTTGTTCTCGAGGCGCGGCTTCGAGCCTTCTCTCGCGCGGCCTCCACAGATATGCATGTGTACGTGCTCTATCGTGTCCCGTCGCTTCCTCTCGCACACACATCAAAGACTTTAACGTTCTTCAAGATCGCAAAATTTCGTTCGCTTTTATTATAGAATTGATTATCAAACTGTATAAACTTTTCGTGTGATTTTGAGCCTCTTCTACGCCTTAAATCGCACGACTATATCATCATTCCCTAGTAATATACATATACATATACACACTGCGCAAACGAGGGACGTATGTATATACGCCGCTTTAATGAAACGTCTTGACAGCTTGATAACTACGATCTCTCGCGCAGATACTGCACTGAAAATTCAAGAGCATATCGCGGCTAATTAAGGAGATTTCGCGAAAAAAATGAATTCAAAGCGCGCGCGCGTTCTGATGCTGTTTTGTTTGGCAACTCTCTGAGATCGAGTTGTACAATGGAGAGTGAGAGAGAGAGAGAGAGAGAGAGGTGTGGAGTTCGCCAACTTTGCTTTTTCACGGCGGGCGAACGAACTTTACGTGGAAATGAAAATTTGCCAAAGTTGGATTGCATGCGCCAAGTTCTTTGACATTTCTCGCTATGCAGTTCTCGTAATTGTTGGAAAAGTCGCGCCGGGGCGTGGACTTTTGAATTTACTATATATACGCATATTAAGAATAATAATAATAAAACTGGTGCGTGTGCGTCTATATGAATAAATCGGAGATAAAACAACGATAATTAAGATTAGACTTCTCGCTATAATACACAGGTAATATTTTCAATATACAACTCACTTAGGAAGCCTCATATTATAGCTAAATAAGAATCAACGGTGAATAAAAGCTGAATGAATCTGCCGTTTATATCTCCGGCGTTGATATATCCCCTCGCGGATAGGCAGTCTATAGACGCGTCGAATTCGCGCCGAGCGATTAACACCGCGGCAACAAATCAAAAAGCCCGTATATACACTCAATGCCACTGCACAACAGCAGCAGCAGCAGCAGGAGAGAAAGAAATGAGCGGCGGGGCTTCGAAGCAGCAATAAAAAGTACACATCAGAATGGCAATAGCGCCTGCTGGTTTTACGGCGATAAAGCGCTGCCGCGCTTCGTATATTTCTTTTGACTTTTTCCACGCAGCAGCAGCAGCAGCAGCAGCAGTAGCAGCCGATTGCCGAGCTTGTGATGTGCGTATACCTGCACTTTATTGCCATATAACGCGAGTAGAGAAAGAGAGGGGTGTAGGCAATAGGCCGCTTTATATATACGCATGATCCATATAGAAAGCGTGTGGCAATATCGACGTTGTGATTACGAGAGGGAGAGAGTACACCTATATATACAGTGGAGAGCTATACTGCAGGGTACGACGACTGATGCGCGTTTTAATTTCGTCCGCGCGGTATATAAGGAAAATATAGCACGCATCTCGTGGAACTGAAAGCTTCGCTGTGTATTGTATACACACAACACGATGAGACAAACCGGGAGGTGAGATGACACACAGTAGAGAGAATATAAAAGCATCATACACACACACACACACACAGAGTGGTATAAGCAAAATGAGCAGAGGCATTAATGAGCTCGCGCAAAGGCTCGACGAGTCGCGCGCTAGAGCGAGCAGTAGTATACTCTCTTTGACTTTTGAAATTTAATCTTCCATCGCTACTGCTGCTGCTGCTGCTGCTGCTGCTCACTCCCATCGTGATGATGATGCATGCACATACGTGAGCCCACTGTGTATATATACAGAGTTGCAGGTACGTTTCCCGCTCTCGAGTGCGCACCTGTATACCTCAATGTGTATATATGTGTGTCTAGCGGAATGCAACAACGCGCGTGTGTCTCAATACCCTGGTATTATAGCAGCCGGTGAACTGTTAGCTTCTAAAGGCTCTGCAGCGCAGAGTGTATATATAGGCAAAAGAGATGCCGCCGTGTTATATCGACTCTGTATATATGCGCCAGGCGAAATTGGAATTTGGGATCGTTCTCGAGCTATAGAGTCGCTCTGCCCTTATACACAACACGATCTATACAGCGCGGCTTCTCCTCTTATTCGCGTCGGGGATTATGCGCCTAATGCGTTTCTACGCTCTTCAAACACTTCGACAAGGTGCTGCTGCTGGCAATCTGATATATTCCTAAGTGGCTCTCTCTCTCTCACTCGATCCAGTCGCAGTTTAATCAGGCCTATACGTCGATCCGCACCAAGGAGTTAATTTCGCAGACGACGATATTCCTCTCGAGTTATTCTAGTCACCTTTCGCTTCTTTCTCTTCTTTTTCCGAGCGATTTTTATTGCCTCTTCGACCCTTCGTAAAGCTACAGAGATGAGAAAGAGAAGAAGAAGAGGACTCGCTTTCGCTCGTACTCTTTAATTCTGGAACGCTCTCGAGAACGAAGACGACTACGGCGTCTAACGACGTTATATATAGAGAGAGAGAGAGAGAGAGAGAAAGAGATCGTCTCTCGATAATCGGAGTACCAGCCTCTCTGGCGCGCGCGATCGAACTCTCGTGCAGCTGAACTATACTGCTCCCGTGACATTAAACGGGCACACCCACGCTTGCGCGCGCGGGCTTTCAAATGAAATATCGGGTATAAACAATGTAATAACTACCACTGCCGAAGAATGCGCGCGCGCTGCTATTTTACCCGATTTTCTCTCTCTCTCTCTCTCTCTCTCACTCACTCACTAACTCTTTCAACTCTCCGTCGTCGGATATTAAATCTTTTGTAAGAAGGATTAAGATGAATTTTTATGCACTTTAAGTGTGGGTTATTGGCGCGTGTCGATATGCGATCCCGCGCGGGTGTATATACTTATAAAGTATATATATACACCGCGTATAGTTGCGTAAGCTTATAACTCCAGCCGCGCGCGCTCTGTGAACTGTTCACGGCGGAATGATATCCTTCACACACACACGCGTGTGTAACCGTAAATTTTATATTCGCTCAATTATACGTTGGATATATATTCAATTTTCAGGTGCGAGTAATTATTGATTCCCGAGAACCTTATAACACGCGTTGAATTTACAATGCCGAACAATCTTATCGGTGTGCGAAAGTATTGATCCGCGCTGAAAAATATTCATTGCAATTGAGTTCTAAAGAATGATTTTTATTTTCAACCTGGTTGCCGCGAGCGAATGCAAATATTAAATTAGTGATTTTAGAAGAGGAATTATCTTTCCGAACATTATAGCAGTAGTCGTTGATCGAATTATAGCCTCGAATATCGGAGCACATTGTATAATGTATAAAAAGACGAGACAAATCTCTGACTTATTATACATTGTCCGTTGACCCCTTCCTCGTGATGTCTGCAGCAGCAGCAGCAGCAGCAGCAGCAGATGATCATGAGACGCATGAATCATCGTCTCTCTCTCTCTCTCTTGCAACGCGAATTATATTCCACAATCCTCCGAGTCCATCAGCTGAGCTGCGCAACCACGAGATTTCCTCGACGTTTCGAGCCGCACTTTACGAGCGTCGGCAGTGAATTCTGCATACGGCGAAGAAGAAGTAGCCATGCGCACGATTTATATTTAGTCACCGAGAGAGCTTTTCATCCGGGAGCCGCATTCCTCTCTGTATACACATATATACATCCATGCATACACGTGTATATATACTCGTAATTTCAGTCGCGCAGCTGCACTGCACAATATTTGCATATTGAGCCCGCGGGCTGAAGCTTGCGCGCGAGGTCAGGGTAACCCGTATAAAAGAGGAAGAGGAGTAGTACCGCTCGATGAATGTAAGAGATACGACGGCGGCTTCAATGTTTTGTCCGGAAATGAAATTCGCGAAGAGTTTTCTGTGAACGCGAAAAATTGCTCGATTCTATACTTTGAATTTTATATGATATAGTATATAGAAATTATCCGATCGAGGGTTTATGTAACACCCGTGTAATGCGTAAACGTATGGACGGCAGCAGTGTATAGTCTCGTAACGTCGCGAATCAAGGCGCTCGCGCGCGCTCGGGAGAGAGTAAATTTAACGAGGCACCTTATTGGGGTTGACGAGCTCTCCGTTACGAGGATGAGCGACTGTTCTCAAGCTATAGAACTGCATCGTTACATTCGAGCTTCATATACTTACTTTATAAGCCTCCCGAGATCTCATAGCTCGACTACTCACTCGACACACATACACACACACACACACACACACACACACACACACACACACACACACATATATATAGCACATCACGCTCTCGCGTCCGGAAAATATTTTTCATTTTACGCAAGGATTGCGTAAGCTTTGATATAAAATCGTAAATTTTCCAATGATGCAGTAGCTCTCTCGGAATAACTTTCATTACAATAAAGAAAAATAAGGATTACACCGCGCGGAGAGCTGACATTACGCGACGTATATGTATATATGCGCTGTTCGTAAATCGAGATGATTATGAAACTGCGTGTGTGTATGTGATGTACAGCGTTACGGAGAGAGAAAAAAAGTGTCTGATCATTTGGAAACTATAAGCGTACATCACCCGCGCTCTCGATTCAAAAGAATATTTTCTATATAAGCTCTCGCATATTAATCGTATAATGAATGGTATAACGCGTATACACGATGATTCGTAAATCGAAGTAATTGAAAGTGAAATTAATAGATATATATATATATATATATATGCATAATGAGTCGAGAGAAGTCATTTGTCAAAATCACCGAAGGTCTTCCCACCGGGAATATGCTCGCCGCAATTTCAAGGACGTCGTGAGCGAAATTTCAGCGCATAGCGATTTAATTGCCAGACACCGAGGTCGCATAATGGAGCACATCTGCAGCGCAGCACACAGTCAGTCAATCGTCAGCCAGTCGGTCTATATTCAAATCAGGGCTGTTTCGAACCGCACTGAGAATCTCTCTCTCTCTCTCTCTCTCTCTCTCTCTCTGGAAGATGTCGTTTGCGCTCTCTCGACGTCTATTTCCCCTATATCTGATGGCACTACAGCAAATTCGAGCGACAGGGAGACGAGAACGGCTAATATTATTATAATACATTTATGTTGAAATATCGATTTGGAGGTAGGTCAGTCTATATACTCTCGTATATACGGACTGAGCTCTCAGAGAAGCTACGTCTTATTCGACACGGCTTTCACTTTCATCGCGTGTGCAACAGAGCGAGACTTGAACAACAAAAAAATTCATTAAAGATGTGCATCCGATACGAGCCGTACACTGCAGGGTTGATGTATATTATACATATACGCTATGTCGGATTATCTAACGTTACACGGATTGCCTTACGTTAACGACTGCTCGACTTTTGACGCTCGTAGGTCATCGTAGCGTGAAACGCGTGTATTTGGAAGATTAATCTCAATCAGCGAAAGTGGGTCAGTGTTCGGCATTTTTATTTTGTATAATAAGTATAAAAACGAGCGTTCGCGTGTCTCTCACGCGAACAAAATCGCATTTCACTCTCTCGGAGCTAATCGATTACACAAAAACTCATTAGAATATCATCGATCAAGCGTACGGCGCCGCGGAAAAATAAAAGAAAGGCATCAGAGAGAAATATTTTTCTCAGACCGTTGGTTCTCAATTTGATTGACTTCTGATATTGACGATTCCCGCGCGAGAGATGAGTGCTGTTAAGAATTGCGCAAACTGGAATACACACATGCACAAGTCCGTCAGTCGCGCGTACTTCTCTCTCTCTCTCTCTCTCTCTCTCCTTTTTCATTTTAGAGCATCGAATCGATGGCTCAGAAGGCAATTGACGAGGTGTCGATCTCCTGACGCGCGGGAATGAAACTTTTAATCGTCTGCGCGATCAGCTGTCGAATTATGCGCGCCAAGTTAGTTTCGTAAACGGCGGAATTTCAAAATTCACTCTACTGCTCTAATAACACATCAATTATTATTCCAATAGTCGGAGATGATTGACTGCTTTGTAAATGGAAAATTGAAAAATTTTCCTACTCTTGTATATACACTGTATAGGTACATGCAGCCGTTCATAAAACACCATCGTAAGCTATATAAATACCTTGTAGACTCGAGCATAATTACTCGGCTCATAATTCGTGATTCTTCGGGCAGATAAGAGAAAGCCTGCTTAATGGCTACATCTAAATTTTCAATAATTCTCCGATAACCCGCGCCTTTCCCATGCTTCACCGCGCGCGCAATGCCGAGAAGCGAAATTTTCGTCAAAGCGCCGTGAATCAATCTCCAAAATCTCTATAATGGAATATATCGCTACTTTTAACCCGTAACGAGCGAATAATTGCGTATACATTATTATCGGATTAAACAGTCTGCGTGTGTCTCGCACGTATACTCTGCAGTAGCGTAAATACACGTACGTATATATACATGCACAGGTACGCACGGGAGATAAATTCGTCGCAGATTTGTTTATTATCCTGCAAGTTTAATTGCAAGCATATAGACAGCATAGTAAAGTGTGTTTGAAAACGATGTAGGTTATAAGCTGGGCTGCACGCATCCTAAGACCGTAATTCATTCGTCGCCATAATGTACAGAGAGAGTATGATTATAAAACGTGAACAACTATACAGAAAATCGGACGGCTCTTTTCCCTGCGCCTGTCTTCTTTCTTTTTCTGACTTTTATCTATTGCTCCATAAATTCCATGCATCGGGACTTTATCGTCTCTCATTATACCCATCAGGGATAGCTTCGTATTCTCGACGACGAGAATCAAAGTCTATATATACCCACTATTTCGTCTCGTCGCTCATTTTCTGGGAAATCGTTGTTATTCGATATGATGGATTCGCGAAATTTCATCGCATCGTGTTGCATTATTATTATTATTATATGTTGTGCGCATAGCATCTCGCCTGATGGGAAAAAAAATGTAGTTTGTCGTCTTGTCGAGTTCTTATGCTTTGTAACGATGAAAAATGCCGGTTGCGTGCGCGCAAGCGAGTCACGGATTATCGCAATAATAGGAGTGAATCTATCAATCTTCGAGGCTCCGAATTTCGATGACTGGATTCTTTTCAGCTGTAGCCGAGTTCGAAGGCTTATTATTATCGCGTCACTGCTTGCTGTACGTTATATAATAGACGCTACGCGGGAGTTGGTTTGAATAATTCAGAGCATGTGTGTACGAAAAAATTATTTAAGAAACAATATCCATTTCTCGAGGTCACCGATCGTTGCTCAATTTTAAAATTTCATTAATAAATAATTATATCTACACTGTTGTAACGCTTGATTTTCGTTCGAATATAATTCAGCTTCATTTAATATTTATGCTTGCTATAATTATACCGGACAACGGACACAACGATCTGTACCGAGATGTTTTGGAAAATTATACGTCAATCATCGTGCGTCAATCAACGCCTGGTATAAATTTAAATTTCGTGAGAAATTCTCGCTCGAAACTTGCGCATATAAATAATATGATTCTCGATGAAATCGATCGCGCATGTCTATACAGAAACAAAACGCATACAGAACGAAAGAAAAGAAAGCCCGCGTGACGTGACACGTTAATTTGAGTAATTCGAGCTCTTCGTGTCCACACTCGCGTGCGCTCGAACAAGAGCACCACGTTCCAATAGAGAGAATCCCTTTGAAGCGAGTTTTTGCCCCCGAAAGCCGACGAGTGCGCTCCCATTCAGTTGTTCCTTTGACCCACAGAATAGGCGCATTAGATAGGTTTGCTTCAGCCTCTTTCGTACTATATATACTGGAATCCGGGAAAGTTTGAGCTGCCGTATTAATGTTTTTATATCATGTGTTTATCAAAACTTTTTTCAACCAATTGAAGTGAATTAATCGGATCGCTGATAGTCTAATTACACACAGCCTTTTTTTTCGCTCCGTCGCGTCAAAGGAAGGCAATAATGCAGATTAGTGTGTATGCTGTATATATAGACGTGCTTCGGTCTTGAATGAAACACTATGCAAATTTTACCCGCTCCTCTATATACTCCGACGGGTATAAAAGCATTTACGGAGTGTACAAGCTGCGCGGCTCCTAATTAATATTCATACACCCGAAATCGTGGCGCGCGCGCGCGCTCGCGAGATAGCAAGAGTCGAGTATATACGAATCTGTCACGCGTCGAGTTTTGTCAAAGTCAGTAGCGATAAAGTTCGCCAAAGTTGTAAATAAGATCGCAATTTGCACGAAATACACACAGGCACATATCAGCTCTTTTCGAATAACTTCGAATAACTTTTCGTAAACGCGCTTGAGTCTACACGCGTTAAACGGTAGCTTGTAATATTGATAATATGTAGTTCGGTATCATCAAATTAATTACGACCTATAGTGAGCTCTTTCATTGACACTGCGAACACGTCGAATTTCGAGGAAACTCTCTCTCTCTCTCTCTCTCTCTCTCTCTCTTGACGTCAAAGGCCATAGTATACAGGTATATGTGCGACAAAAGACGAGCACGTTCGATCGACTCGCAGCCGTACAGTATAACAATGCAAAGTCGACGCAAGGAAGAGCCGTCGAAATTCCACGCACGCTGCCGATGCTGCTGCTGCTGCTGCTGCTGCTGTCGTTGCTGCAGCAAAGCTATATAGCAGTCGTTCTCTCGCCTTCACGCGCGCGCACCCGCATTCCGATCGCGCACCTGACGACGATAGGCATTTAGCGACTGTTATATATGTATATATATATACTATGCGAGATTCGAACCATGAATGGTTATCGAAGCGAGTGCGGTTAGACCGCGGCACGAAGAAGCGCGCCTTGCGACATCGATGTAGTCTGCTCCGTGATTTCGTGCTTGTTATTATTATTATGTATATAGATATATGTATATAAGTGGGGATTGACTTCGCGAGATAGGTTGATGTTCGTCGAAGTAGCTGAAGCAACGGGATTCGGGTCAACGGTGTTTGAACGACTGATGAAAATTGCACGGTTAATTGGCAATCGAAACGCCGTGTGTCTGATGCGAAGTTTGTAATTTGTTTTTATAGCTTGATGGAGTTTTTGCTGTCTACTCTGCGATGGTGATATCATCGTCTCGTCGGAATCGGTTATTGGTATACCAATATAGTTATTTGTTCGAATGTATATATTATGTAAACAGTAGGCTGCATGCACTTAATTAGTAAGTGTACTTCATTAATTATTCCATCGATCCATCAGCGCAAATGAATATAATCTTTTCCCCATTAAAGGCAATTAAATATATCGTTACGACTAATCTCACCGTCTCCTAATGTGGCATATAGCCGGAACAGCGAAAAAAAAAACCTACGACTATAGCTTATAAATCTCGTCGACCGCGCAACAATATTCCCGGGTTTATAAACGATCTCAATACAGCGCATAACATTAAGCCGCGCGCAAGGCCGCTTTTCCATCTCTCGAGCAAACAAAGCTAAAGCAGGAAAAAAATGACGAAAATTGAAGAAAAAAGAGGCGCACGAACTCGGCGCTCTCATTCTCTCTCTTTCCTTCTCTGACACGAAATGAATAACTGTATAATAAAGGAGTAATTAGCATAAATCAGAAGTCTGCGCACGGTGGCGAAGGTCGTTACCGCGTATATCCGCGAGTATAGTAGAACGACGAGTTCGCGCTCTCGCTTATAATATTTATGCGAGTTTTGAGCGACGGCGCGCAAAATGATTCGTCAACTTGTCAACCGACTCTCTCTCTCTCTCGCGATGCATCTGCCCCGATTAGCTCTCGCGCGGCATTGCGCTATAAATCATAATATTGTCAGGATTTACTTTCTCACCGTTGCGCTGCAGCTGCTGCCGGCGGTGCAGTGGCTACCCCCTACGGGTATACGTACGTGTAATGATCGCACGACGAGGAGGTTTCACCATCGTTACGCTTTTATAACGAGAGAGAGAGAGAGAGAGAGAGAGAGAGAGAGAGAGATGCGGAGCGCGAAGATGATGACGGCCGCAAGAGAGGTTGTGTCTGTAGCCTACTCTCGCGGATGGGCGTACTTAGGCTCTCATGTATAGCTCTGCGGTATATCTCAAAAGGTGTGCCTCTTATACTTTTCCACGGAATGCGATCGTTTGAAGCGACGTATAGTCGCGCGAAATGAAAGCTATGGCTTTGTAAAGCGTATACGATGTGTGGGATGAGCTTCCATTGAGAGTCAAAGCTCTCTATTTCAATGTCAAACATTGATTCATTTAACGAAATCCCATGGGGCATCACATCAGAGAGTAGACAAAGGCCCTCTGCGTGAAACTCGACGGCTGAGTACATATAGCGTCTCATCATCATCGACGCGGCATTAAAAGTCAAGCGTAACAATCCTAAGAGAGAGACTATCAATCATTCTCGAGCGTTATATGCATCTATACGTATGCATGCACGTACTACACAATTACGACTCTGGCTCTTGCACGCGAGCGCGGTGTGTTACGACAAAAGTGCACAACTACTGTGGTCATCTTCGACTGCATCAGCATCAGCGGTGTGCTCGCATTAGAGAGACGCAAACGATGCGATGCACTACTCTTCTCGATAAGTGTATCCATCTCATCCCGTGAGCTGTGTGATGCATATTGCGCAAGAGCTGCTGCTGCACACACAGCCGTGAGAGAAAGAGAAAATCGCCGTTATGGTATTATAGACACAGCGCTGCACTACTACACACTCGTTAAATGCGTATACTCGATTGCTGATGCAGCCTATACTTCGTCGCATATCGGTATTATATACGTAATCCGCACGGGAAGAGAAAGATATTACTTGTACATATATGTACACGAAAATTCGGTGTTGTTTGACGGCTGATTTACATAGAATATGTCTGAGGCAATAGCGCCTATACATATTACAATGACTCTCGCGGGATTATAAAAAATCGATTATAAAAAGTACGATATCGCATCAGTTGTCTCTATCTCTCGCCTGTAGGGCTAAAGAACACACAAGGCGTTGCCCCATCGATAATATTATACGCACTCTGAAGACTCGTGAGATGCATCACAGTAGTCCAACGACGACAATAACGAGACGCGCGCGAATCCTCGAGCCATGCGTCTTAATTACGCAAACGGCTATGTACTTGTGTCTGTATGTGTGTGTGTGTGTGTGTGTGTAGCATATGCGTGTGTGTATATATATAGACAGGAATAATGCGAGGGAGAAAGAGATGAGATCAGTTCTAAATTCACCGGATGTTTCGCTAGCTACTCGCGCCGCGTCTTTTGTTCGATGATGAATGCGGTCTTTGACGATGATTTCTTAACGAGCGATGAGAGGGCCCTGATATTACGAGCGCCCCCTTGTATAACGGGCGTTGCAGCAGCAGCCGATAGCCGTAGTGTATATAGCAGCCTTTTTTTTTACAAAGCTGTCCTTCGCTCTACCGAGTTGTGTGTGCCTTATTCTTGCGCAAGTCTCCACGCGCCTACTGTGTGTATACATACTTATACACACCGCATCTCACATGCAGATGTGCAGTATATGCATATATTATACCTGTATATCTATATATAGTATACTACATACATACGTGCAGGGCAAGCGCCATTGTTCTATTACCGCACTCGCCGCCGCCGTCGGGAGCTTTTTATTTCCTCGGCTTTTGCATCCGTCGCAATCCTATTTATAAGAACTTTTCCAGAATCACGCTCTACGATCCTATATAGATATTTGACCTGTTTCGGAATTTTCCGTATACGTAAAAATACACGGCGAACGTATTCAATATATAAGGGTATATCTCGTCGACGACTCTGCGATTTTTCGTGAATGGCACACGCTTCGTCTATATATATCCGCACGTATAATGCTTGTTTTAAAAAAAATTGCATAGATACTCTCGGAGAAACAGGAAAAAATTGGGAAAAAAGTTACGCAAGGCTATAATTCGAGCGATTCTCACATAAGCGCGTCGCGCGCGCGGGTGATGCACAAAAGAAGCGGCGACAAATACTTATGCCCGCGTCGTCCGTGCACATCTCTGATAATCTATAGCTCGCGCGCGAGAGCGCGTCGTCGTAAATTGCCGCGTTGTTACATTGATACAGGCGCCCCGTTGCGTATTATCCCCGATAAACGGCGCGCAATTTGGCAGCAGGAAAGAATTCCCTGCGATGCTCCGACACCGTCGTCTCTTGCGTAACCGCTATATATCGATCCATAAATTACTCTCCCGCTGTGTTTTCACTATCTCTCTCTCTCCCTATATACACTCGTGCGAATTACGAAGAAGATCGAAAAAGTGAGCATCGGCGCAAAAAGCTCTCCTTCCACGCGTATTATACATACAAACGTCAGGATGGATGAGGTAGAGTGTGTGTGTATAAGAAAAGCCTACAGCGTAATCTGATTATATAGCCAGAGTATATAGTGTGTAAGTATATAGCTGATGCAGTGTTTATATATATACGCACTTTTTACGCTCCTGTTCCTCGTTCAATTTCTCCTACTCTCCAGCGAGAATCGCGCCGCGCGCGCGCGCTCCATAAACCGACAAAAAGGCCAATCGTTCGCGCTGTATATAGCAGCGAAAGAATCTTTTTCCCTCCTTTTCTTTATTAAGCTCTCGATACTCTCGAGCTGTATGTGTGCGTATATACCTGTAGAGTGCGCGCGGATCGAGAGCAACGCATACAGTTCGCTTATAATCCTCTGCTTCATCTCTCTTTCTCTGCGACGCAGGAATCTCTGCGCGCACTACTGTATCTATATGTATAATACTGCCTATACTCTCAGAAACGGAGAGACGCAGCCTAGATTCTCGATGCCAGGCACTAGGTCACTCGCGAGCGCTGCAGTACAGAGGAGTTTTCACTTTCATTCGCGGAGAGATCCTCGCGGAGATGCAGCAGCGGCAGCAGTTCTCCTACGCTGCTGCTTCTGCTGCTGATGCCTTTCGCGCGTGTATATATATTATCGTTTGTTTGCTTTGCGTCGCTGCACCCGCAGCTTCAGCCTTTTTTATTTTCCTCTTTGGTCTTCCTTTTTTAATTAAGAATTTTACGAGTGTGAACGAGGCTGTGTATATGTTATACGTTTCAAAGAGATCATATATACCTTTGTATTTCATTTTCGGAGAAGTAACATTGGCTCGCACGCGCGCGAGATGAAAGGGATCCTCTCGCGAGGTCGAGACTGATGTGAGCGATTTTGCCATGGAGATTAGATTTAGAAAGTCAAGTTTAATGAAAATGCATCGTGCAGGATTTCGCTAATTGCTATTAAAGCGACGAGATTGAACATTCGCCCGTATATATATATGTATCTATATACACTCGAGAGAGGTAATGATGCGCCGGAGAGGGAAGGAATTGAATTTTATTGTTTTCTCGCTTATATACTCCCCCCTGCATAGAGATTGACATTTAATGAGAATCGATTCGCCAATTAAATCGATGCAGTTTCGCAAAGTGAATAAATATTTCATTCCCGTAAGACACTCGTCGTGAAGGTTTAAAATTCCCTCTCTCTCGAAAGAGAGAGAGAGAGAGAGAGAGATTATTGAAACATAAAAATGGCAGTTATTTGAAATTCAAACTTTACAAACTAATTTATTTGATGAGGGGATAGTCCACGTAAAGTGAGGCGAGCGCGATCCGGTACAAGGAAATCTTGCGCGAACGAATCTTAATAGTGCCAGTAAAGCGGTGTTTTATTACAGAAACGGTAAGTGCATCCCGGGCCTGGATGCATATATACTAGAGGAGAGCCGCTGTATACATCTCTGCAATAAAATGTGGCAACACTTTAAACGGCTATGGGATAATTTATGAAGTAAAAAAAGAAGAAGTCTTTATATACCGAAACCTCCACGAGAGAGTTAAGGGGAGAAATAGAAAACGACTAATGTATCGTTAATCTGGAACGTGTGTATGCCAATTTCGACGATATAAATTATCATCGCCGACTCGAGACACATAAGTTGATTTACTTTTTAAAAAGCGTTTATATCGATCTCACCTATTTTAATAGGTATATATTTTTCACGGAAAAGTAATGAAAGCTATTTTCGCACGATATTACCCGGCGATGATTGAACGGTAATAATATTCCTCAATCAGATGTCTGCGCGGCTTTAACTGCCTTCAATCATCCGCAACTTTTCGTAACAGACGCGAGCAGGGGGAAAAAAAATTTATCGTCCGTGAATTGCGTCATATTGCGAGAAGAAAAAAGAATCTTTTTGAAATTCCTCGGCGTCAAAAGACAAAAAGAAAAAAAAAATGAAAAACAAAACAGCACACTGTACACATTCCCATTCTCGATATATAACCAGAGCGCACTCGCATGAGTTACTCTCGAGCACGCGGTGGTTCCGCTCGACGTCTGCCTTCTTTCTCCGATTTCGTTTCCATCCGTATATATGTGCGATTGCGCAGCAGGGACTTTCCTATATATACTCTTCCTTTTGTCTTCTCTCTCTCGCTTTGCCAATTTCAAGGGACGATCCGCGATCCTTATCTCTTTCTCTCTTTCGTCCGCGCGCGTTACCTGTTATTTCTCCAATACGCGCATAAGCTTTTCGTGTACACTGCGAAAACAATGTGTGCGCGGGGAAAAGTTTGCCGGAACGGTTTTATTGGACATTGTGATTGTCGTGAATTTCGCGGGGCGTCGGCGGTTCGTTGCGCCGTTGTGTGTGTGTATATCAAAGTGGGGAAAAGAGCCGATTTTGCAAGTGGTACTTGTTTTTTTAATTGTCGGCTCGTTTCCTCTATCGAAATTTCGGATATGGAGTGAGAGCTACTGCATTGCGTCTGATATACATATATATATATATGTATACACGTATATATACGCGTATAATACAGTTCGTATTACACGTGGATTTAAAGACTCCGAGACATTATAGGAAGAGTCTGCGTCGTTCTCTTTTACTCTCGGAGATCCAGGCTTTGCTTCGTAATTACAGTATACTTCGGATTAAGGTCTCTCTCAGGAGACCGACAATTACCGCGGGACAGCTCATGAACACGAAGTCAATGTTTCCGGGGTTCCGCGAGTCGTTTTCAGCTCCGTAAGCTTTTCTTTTCTGCAATGAGAATCCCATTTCTTAAAACGTACATTATAAATATACAGGTATAATATACAGTAATTATACTTTTAATACGCGCCGAGCTCGTAATTTTCAGCTTTGAATGCAAATGTGGCTCATGAATATTTGTAATATTAATATATTCAAAATGCTAATGCGCGAGAGACGATCGACCAGGCTCATCATCTCGCGCTGGTATAATCAAATTTTGAAACAATCTTCACATCAGGGATAAGAATGCAGCAAGTTGAGCATTGTCATCGCGCGCATAACGATCATATATATTTCTTTTCATGCAACAACTACGGCGCATCAGGTATAAACGTTTCACAAGGATCTTTGTTCGCAGCGTGTATCGTCGTCGTAAGCGTGTGTATACGAGCTTTAATCGTTACGCAAAAAAATATACAATCTCCAATGTTGTGTGCACGGATATCACACAAGTTTGGAGAAAACGGATTTTTTCTCTATATATAACACAGTGCCGATCGCCTTGTTTACATCAAAATCCTCCTCTCTCGCTATATACATATATCCCCCGCGAAACAATCAGCGCTCGTTGGCCGAGCAATCCCTCTAAAAAGCAATCGCGCATCCTTCCTATAAGGGCATCTCTACGCGCGAGAGCTTCAGGGGTCCTCGAACCCGGAAATCCAATTGCTCCGGCTACGTCCAGTCTCGTCGTTTTTTTTCTCTCTCTCTCTCTCTCTCTCTCTTTTCTTTTTTGCTCGTCCGCATTGCTGGCTTACGTAAGCTGCATCAGCCCTGATGGGCCACTCGCGGGTCACGCAAACGATCCGGCCGGTCACCCCGCGCGCGATACGACTATATATATACAAGTATATACAGCTACACATCGCTACTGCCAACTTTAAGGTTAACGACGGGATAAAATGTCACGAACGTCGAACAATGCTGCTGCGCGCACGCAAAGCCAATAATCGTGTCTCGTTGCTATTAAGGCTCTTTTCTCTATCTCTCTCTCTCTCTCTCTTCGATGGATATATATATATATATAAGTATATATACGATCAGTGGAATTCGATTAAGAATGCTAATTTAGTGTAATATTTCTAATTGAATGAAGCGAGCGCGTTCATCAGTGGAAGAGAAGCCGCAGTTTATGACGAGATGCCTCATTGTTATTGCGCGCGCGCGCAGCTGATGCTTTTGTTAAAGAAAGTCGATAATTACCATTGTTATATATATGAATTTGCATTCTTCTATTACACACACAAGAGACAGAATGGTACAGTGTGCGTGTGTATGGAGATGATGACCGTATAATAATACATTTTACGTAACGGGATGACAATGCGCGATATAATAATAAAACGGGTATATACATGTATATATGTAGTATATAATACACCTGGAATAGGTGCCAAAGTGAAAATTCCGCTTACAAGCGCACACTCGTGTAGCTACTATAATGTATGTACATTGTTAATTCTACACGAGAATCAACATTTCATTGTTTTCATCGCCCTTTATATGTATATATACAGGTACTCTCATCTCTCAGTGTCATATATAGCCTCGCTCAGACTTGCACGTGTCGAGCGAAATATTTCAAATTTATCCTTCGAGTACTTTTCACATCTTCTCTCTCTCTCTCGTGTGTATATATCTTAATTACGATACATCCGAGAAAGACGCGGTTATATAGAAATAAGTTACGAGTATAATCACCCCAACGTATACGACGTGCCTCTGTAGTAGATGTAAAACTCAAAGTTAATGCGCAGAGTGATTAATACGATTATGGCAGCCGATGACGTTGCCCAAGATTTAATAACGATTTCGTCTCACTTTAGATATAATGTATGTACACATTGCACATCAGAGGTGCGCGTATCATCAGCTTAAAATATTTATCATATACATATTCGCGCAAAGCTGCCGTTTACAATCTCCTCGAGGCAAGAATTCGCCGCACACGAGAGCACACCTATATTATACACTCTAGAGAGAGATCCTTTCCTATATTAGCCTCTTCTCCAACGCTCTCGAACCAAGCCTTCAACCTGCCCCGACTTTGCGCCTGTAACCTTCTTCGAACTGCATCTGATGCGATGCAGCTCCGTTTCGACCTTTGAAATAATTCAGTTCTTCGAGTGGAATCCTCTAGTGCAGCGACGAATTTTTTTCCTTTTTTTTCACGTATCACCACTTCGTCGTTCCTGACCTCTTTATACGATTAGTCATGTACGAGAGAAGTCGTTTCGCTCTTTTTTCAACGATTTAATGAAACTATATATACGCGGTTACATCCAGCGACGAACGAATGAAATTTCAAGATAAGCATTTCCCCTGCGAATTCAAGCACTTATTCCGGCTTTTTTCACCAGTAGCACGAGCAGCAGTCGCCTCGAGGATTCATTTGTATTTTCATCTCGAAAAATATGATGGCCTCCGAGATGCGACTCGGCTCATAATGAATTCCTTGAAAAGAGAGACGCTCTCGGTAAAGGCAGCTGCTGCAGCAAGCAAGGGACCATTTCCATAAAGAGGAATTCGCAATTTTTTTCGCTTCTGAATTATGCGCCCTCGCGGTGCGTAAAGAAGCGCACGCAAACAAATATGGAGCACCGTCTTTGCAAAAAAATAAAAAGCTTTTTATATTATATTGTATACACACACAAAAAGCGCTTAATTCAGAGTTAGAGCGCAATTTGCCGGGCGCGGTCGACATTTTTCTCATTACTTCGTCCTCGAGAGCGTTAAATTATCCTTCATATCAGCGTCAAATTTTTCTCGGGCATATCTTTCTTATATAAATATAGTCTAGTGAAAAAAAAACGTCTCGACTTGTTGAGACTTCCGGCGCTCCGAATTATTTGAAGGAGAAAAATCGTCGTCGCCCACGAGATCTCAAGCATCATAGTGCGACTTATAAAGCGAGAACGATTAGGAAAAGACGAGTGCGTCATAATAACCTGTGACTAATTATAATATATTATAAGCAGCCGCACGATGATGACGCGTCGCTTTTTCATTCGTTTATATATATACATTGTTGTTGCTCCATTCGCAGCACTTCTTTTGTTATAATATATATACAAGAGCGCGCGCGCGCAGCTGAATTTTCATTTTCTACCTCGCCTACTTATACGTATTCACGAGGTTATATTCCATTTTTTGCATATTCATTCACACAGGCCTGTTGCACATATCCAAGAGGAGTCATTACAAATTGTGCAAGTTTTTAATTGTCCTGGCAAAAAAAAAAAGAAGAAGAAGAAGTCTCTCGCGCTAAATGGACGTGCATCGCTAAAGGTGGCTCAATCTCCTGAGCACAGAGAGAATTTAGCCTACGAACTCTCGAGATTACTAAGTATACGCTGATGATGCCGCCATCCCATTTTCTTGGAACTTGCGAAGCTACCACATAAAAGTAGCTTGCGTACACTCTTTCCGCTACATTTTGTTCCACTCTATAAGTATACAGCATCAATCTAAATAAATCGCATAAAAGTTAAAAACCGCGCGCACGGTATTATATAATTGATCGAACGCATACATATATATATAGCTCTTTCTCGCAATCACCGCGCTATCAAAACTATTTAAAAGCGGATAAAAGTTGCGAGTCCGCACGGGGGCAGTCTGCCAAGGGAGAAGCTATACATATATAGTATATCATCCCGGAGCTTTCATCTGTCGGGACTTCTTCCATTTCCCGGAAATGCTCCACTTTTGCTTTATTAATCTCGCGGCCGTGTAGTATATAACGACGAAAGAGGATGAAAATCGGTCTTTCTTCGCATCGAAAGCCGCAAGCCGCGGGGAGAGACTGAAAATAAAAATAATAAAGAGGATAAAGTTCGAACGACTCGAATGGAAGTTTGCGCGCGCGAGCGCAAGAGCGTATTCCTTAATTGAGTTCCCGTGCTCGTTAACCTCTAGCCGGTGTATATATACACTGCAGCTCATCTCGGAGAAAAACAGAGAGACGCTTTTTACTTTCTGTCTCTCTCTCTTTCTCTCTTTACTCGCTTTGCTCTCTGGAGTTTATGAAGAAACTGCACGAAATTTTACTATGTGAATACGTGATTTTTTTGCACGACGTAGTGCGGTATTATAATATATAGTGTACGAGCAGTAAAACAGTCGTATAAACGTTATTGGAAGGGCATTCGATTTCACACGCGATTCGCGCGTGGGAGAGTCGCGTCTTGTTGTGTATATATAATATATACACTACCCCCTGTTATGAAGGAACAAAAGCTTTGTACTGTACTAATATATAGTGTCAGAGACGAGTGTGTCTAATCACTCGAAAAGAAATACCCTCTTTTTGCAATCATCATCGCATCCAGGCATGACTCATCAGCTCGCGCATCGCGAAAAAGAGAGCGCCTGAAGCAAGTGTTAGAAAAAGAAGCATCAGTTAAAAAGAAAAAAAAAAGGTGAAGAGCGAGAATGAATCGGCTAATAATCGAATGATGAATTATTCCGGCGCTCACATTGTTGCGCTATATATATACACCATACCGCATCGCAGCTACAGCCTCTTTGTTCTATATGCCCCCTGGGGACTAGCTCATTCCTTGGAAATTCGCTCTCGTCCTTGATGGACGCAAGAGCTATATACGAATGTTGCGCGTGTCTATATTCAAAGTGTGTCCTCCTTCCAATCACCCTCGCGGTTCGCCGGTATTCCGAAGAAGTTCGAGTATACGCAATTTACTCCCCGTCGCGAATAATTCTCTCAACTTGTCCGGCACACACACACACACACACACACATACTCCGGCCTCCGGACTTCGTGCACTCAATCTCTTGGCTATTAACTATACATGTATATACTATCTCCGAAGGTCTAATATCGTCCTGGCCGACCTCGCCTGTGGATAAGCTTATGTTGGATGTATATAGAAGCAGCCACAAAGTCGTGGATTCTCTATCCTCGGCTTGTATAATGGAAGGGAGGATCTTTGGAAAGGAGGGAGAGGCTCTGAGCTACTGGATTTTGAGTTATTATACCAGCGTAACGCCGGGGTTATATTGAGGGAGCTTTGCTTCTCGAGAGATCCCGATATCGCTGCAGGCATGGCTTTTTTGGTGGCTTTTTTTTCTTCATGCAGTACATTGCATAGGTATATATGTATCTCAACTATGTATATAAACATACAAACGACCCGAATGCTAATGACTTATTACGGAGAGCATACACTCACGTAAGTATCACGCGGACGAAGCGAACAAGAGCTAGATATATACATACATATAGGTATACGAGACGAGATGCCGCTGCGGGATATAGAGGCGAAACATTGTCGGAGACACGTACGTACGTTTTATAATGACGCGAGAGCTGAGAGCGTCGCCGCGGTAAGTATAATGATGATATAGGTGAGAGCGAGAATCGTTGCGTGTGCGTGTATGTCACCGCGTGCAATGACAAACAAGAGAGAGAAATGCATACCGCGCGCGACCATATCTATATACCCCTCTCTCTCTCTCTCTCTCTCTCTC
>UCQR01007525.1:0-12546 GCA_900474235.1 Cecidostiba semifascia | reverse complement strand
TTTTTTTTTTTGTTTTGTACAATTAGGTGCAGTCGGAGCTGGCGATGTTGAACCGGCAGATGCAGCAGTGCATAAGCAATCTGGAAAAGTCGGAGGAACGGCGCAGCGTCGCTCAGACGAAACTCGCTCAGGCTATTCACAGCGTCGAGGATGCAAAGAGGTTCATCTCTCTCTCTCTTTTTGTGTGCGCGAACTTTTCGAGAGTCTCTCAGATGGGAAACTATATAGGGAGTAACGAAAAATAATACAGGATCTGCAGGGTACTGGAGAACCGCAGTAAGCTCGACGAGGAGCGGATGGATGTGCTGACGAAGCAGCTGAAGGTGGCGAGACTGGAAGCAGAGGACGCGGATTCGAAATCGGAGCAGATTTCTAGACAACTGGCTCTCGTCGAGGATGAGCTTGAGGCTGTCGAGGAGAGGGTCAAATGCACCGACGCGTACGTATATATTCTTCTGGATCTTTTTTTTTTCGATTATTCACTATATGCGGTCAAAGCTTGATATCTTCAATCGTCGATGTCGATGGATTTCAGCAAAATCGCTGAGAAAGAGGACAAGCTCTTCATAGTCGGCAACATTCTCAAATCTCTCGAGGTCTCCGAAGAAAAGGTACGGCACGAGAGTGGCTTTTTGTATTGTATATAT
This sequence comes from Cecidostiba semifascia, assembly GCA_900474235.1. Classification (NCBI taxonomy): domain Eukaryota; kingdom Metazoa; phylum Arthropoda; class Insecta; order Hymenoptera; family Pteromalidae; genus Cecidostiba; species Cecidostiba semifascia. Next base: position 11,899 of record UCQR01007525.1, on the reverse strand, counting down.
TATTGTATACTGTGTAACGAAAGGAGTGACATTTTTTTTTCGTAATGACTTGTTCGAGAACAGGCGAATCAACGCGTGGAGGAGTTCAAGGCCCAGTTGAAGAGTCTGAAATCGCGACTGAACGAAACGGAAAAGCGGGCAGTTTTCGCGGAAAAGTCGGTGAAATCCTATCTGGCAGAACTGGATCTGAGGGAAGGTAAGAGGGTGCAATACACTTACGTAAACAAGCGATACATGTATACTCAGGGCTGTTATTTCTAATATTTTCAGAGCGACTGCGCAAGGAAAAGGAAAAGTTTAAGTATATGTGCGATGATTTGGATTCGACGTTCGCCGAGTTGACCAGCTACTAAAACTGTTTGGTTTTTTTTCTCTCTCGCATTCTTTTCTCTCTCTCTCCCTTTTATCCACTTCTGCGCGCTATTTCTGGGTGCATACTCTCGTCGGCCAGGCTCTTGTGTCCCGGCGTGTGTTGAACGAGTCCACAAGTTTGTATTTTTGAAAAATAAATGAATAAATCGATGGCATAATCTGTAAAGTTCAACGAGAAAAAAAAGATCTGCATGCGTCCTTCCTTGAAAAAAAAAAGAAAAATGAAAGAGAAAACAAATTGAAGAACTGGAGATCAGGTAGGTAAATGAGAATTCGATCTAATATGTCGTTTAAACGATGTCAATTTTTATTTAATCGACCGTGAGGTCGACATACAATACTTGGAAACGCCGTATCGTCGTAATACATTCACATTTGAAGAGTACTTGCGTTCTGTGTGTGTTTTTTTGTTTTGTATTTTTTTTTTCCTCTATTTGCGTCTCGATCCTAATTTCAAAGTCGAGCATTAGGTACAGTCATTCTACTGGTCGTCTAAAAATCGTAAAGCGACCGTTGATCATACGTGTCTGAAATATATATATAAGCCATTGTCGATCGACTTTCGAATTGTCTCTCTCGCATATGTAACATGTAAACGGACAAGGTTGATGCTTATACACGGTCGTACGTATTTCAGCCTTCGAAAAGTCATATCCAAGAGGTTAATCACTCGAAAAAACGGGGACATCATACACGACGATCATTTACAAGGTACAAAACATCATGTCGATCAATGCGCGGATATAAGCCGCTCGCGCGCAGTTGCATTTTCTCGATTATTTTGACGCACCTTATACAGCTTAAAACTCGCGCATCATCTTATACAAATACGGGGTAGGGAGGGGGGGGGGGATAAAAACCTTACATAATTATAACATTCAAATTCCTTCTGCTGATTATCAAAGTTCTCTTTACTTATTTTGGCAATCGTAAATTCGCGATAAAAATTTGGTAGACATATTTGTGTGTTTAGTAATTATTACACGCATTAGTTGGCGCGTCGTCGTTTGAACATATGTAGTTTTATTTTCCAGTCTTTCGTACATTGGTAAAATTCTAAAAAGGAAATTTAGGATATGTTCAGGATACAGAGACATTATAGTTTCTTTTTTCGGCAGTTGTAGGTGCGGAATATGTCCGCGTTCCGCAAGAGACAGTCAAATGCGACACCACAGATATACACTTAATGCTGAGATAGACAGCTACAGCGAATCGCGCGTCTGTTAGATACGCGAATCGATAATCGTTTATGGTATCAAATCTCCGCGGATAGGGCTAAAACTTACGATAATATCAAAAGGATATCGAGTGGGAGAGCTGCGTGATATATATCAGGTAAGATTTTAAGAGTGATTAGTCCTTGGCTCAAATCTTTGGCACTTGAATAGTCTTATATAGAAACAACATTGTCTATAACGCGACATTTTTTTTCTCGCTTATTTTTCTTTTCTTTATACCTATATAATTATTTAATATTTGTTTGTTTACTTATTCGTTCGTTTTTTTTTTATAAAAAGAAAACAAAAGGTTCAAATCACCGCGAATATAGGTACGTTCTCGAGAGGAGACGATCTCTAAATAATAGCTGTATACTTATATTCGAGAAGTAAGTATTAGACGCGAGCGCTCGTTAAAAGTTTCAACGCATCGGGACGTAGTCGTCGCATCTCTGTTAAAAACGCTCCTATGACTTTGCGCACAGGGTGTTTTGCTGTAATTATTCGCGCGCGGCTCTCGATGTAGAATCACCGCGGCTAAGTTTAAGATTCGGAAAAAGGAAATATACTTATAGGCGCAAAGCCACAGCGGGCGTATTTTCTTGTACATCAATTGTACATTAGTCGCGCCTGGAGTACATATATATCCGCTCGCGGGATACATATATCTCATTTTGTACAGACTTTTTTGTGTTTTGTTTCTTTTATTCATTTTTTATTATAAAATACTAATAATGTAATAATGTTAATCATGGTGGTCGCATTATATTATATATAATAATAGTAATAATAGTAGTATCAACAGCCATATTATTTATATATTTATATGTATATGACAATAGAAATCAACTAATTAAACGTTTGATTTAATCTCTCTTTCTCTCGTGACACGTTTTCACCATTTATATCTCTCGCACGCGTAATATCTCTTTCTCTCGATCATCAGCCGCTGCATATATAATAAATTGTAATATCGCACGTTGCGAATAATTCGTTTAATACTTATTAGACTTTGTTTTCATTTCAATCCGATCAAAACATCATAAACCGTCGTCTAGTCGTCCCATGGCTTTGCGTCAGACACTATTAATAGAGATACGCATGCCGAATGCCCATATAGCACGGGGGGGTCAAATCGCTGGGTGTAGGGGTTGTTAAGAATTCGCCAGGGCTTATTGGCCTTTATCATACGTATGCATATAAAAGGATACAATGTACAAACATTCGTAAATGTTGTGTATTAATATGTTGCGCGACTGCACTCCCCGTGCATCGTGTGTGTGTCACATCTTTTCTGTGTATCTGTGTGTGTGTGTGTGTGTGCGTGATGAATGATCAGTAGTATAAGTAGTAGTACATCGTATAGTCGGCCCTAGTTCGTTCTTCGATAATTATTCATTTAATTATTGTGTTTTTTTTTGTAATTTTCCCCAATATAACCCGCAAGTAGTCTCCTGCTCTATTTACAATCATCGCGTGTGCGCGTGTATATATAGTATCATATAATAGCTGCGGAGCCGTTTCTCTCTGTCTCGTTAGAATCAATACGCGTGCGCAAAGTGGCAGCAGCTGCCGCTAATCAGATTAATCGACGGCAAATGCGACTTTGGTGCCGTGGCGTGAAAGCGGATCCGTTGATGATATCCTGTGCGTCGCTCAGTTAGGTCTGCGCATCGAATTAAGTGGCGCGCAGCTTAAGTATTTTTATCTCGTTGATCCACTTGTGCGTGCGTGCTCGAGAGAGCCGAGACGCGAGAATTTTCCGACAGCGCAGTAAGAGTAGAGAAGAGAATAATTATGTACATAGATGTGTGCGTGTGTGTGTGTGTGTGCGTGTGTGTATGTGTGGGCGTAGTAGTACAATATAATTAGATGGGATTAGCTGATTTGGGGTGAGTTATGTTAGCCGACGAGCCGGAGCTAAGGCAGCGGTGGCTGGGCCGAGGAAGCTAGACGGCGATGGAGTAGTCGGAGGATGGGTTGCCCTGTTGGCCGGCCGGTCTCGACCATAGTGAGCTCCTCAATCCGAGCTTGAGCTTCTTCAGGGAGTCGATGTCGCACTCGGGCTCGTTCATCTCCCGCAGATGATGCTGCTGCTGCTGCTGTTGTTGTTGCTGCTGGTGATGGTCGGCCTGCTGAGATCGGTCGCCGCCGAAGGCCGTCTCCGCCACCGAGACCGGGGGCAGTATCGTGCGAAGGGAGCTCCTGCTCGGCACGTGCCATCTTCTCGGGGGAGCGCATAAATCGGACAAACGCGCCACAAGCAATATTAGTCATCATCAAGCTCGAGCTTTGAATTTTTAAAACGCGCTAAACCTGGGAAGGACCGACCCACCTTTAACTTTTTAACTCTGCGCCGTTCGTTCGTTCGTTCGTTCTCTTGAAAATCTGTATTCGTTATCTCTGTATAGGCCCACCTCGCGCGTCTCTCTCTAGTATTTGCCGTTATAATAATCCTCCATTATTCTAAACCAGAGCAACAAAATATAAATGCATGCCTTGTAGGAAGTGTCGATACAGTTTTTCATGAGAATTATTGGATTATTATATCGAGTACTTCATATACCTTTGTGATAATTATTATTATAATTATTAAGATTATTACTTATATTAATATATAAAGTATATTAAAATTGAGAGTTGAACGAAAAAAAGAAATTGTGAAAAATGTATACATGAGCTGTCACTTAACTTGCGTATCAAATATGTACAGAATAATGCAATGAGACATATGCGCAACGTGAGAAAAACTTAAAAAATTCAAGGTGGTCCGGTGGTTCCATGACTCTTTGGCATGCTTGTGAGTATGTATAACGCGCATCGAAACAGAAACAGGATAAACAACGCATGAATTACGGTTCAAAAGATGGGGTCGACTTTACTTGGTTATAAATGTTATAATAATAATAATAATATTAAGAGTTATGAATATATAGAATAGAAGGCGCATACGCTAGATGTGAAGCTTACCTCGAGCGACCCCTTCGCGGCAGCGATTTTTGCTCGGACATTGGTGAGATGTCCGAGGAAGTGCTCGACGTGCCGTGGTACATGAAGTCCGAAACGGCTCGAACTGCAATGGTATGTCTCATGTGATATAGCGTACCTCGACATATAGCAGTAAAAATTGGCTTGTTATACACATAGCGTGTGATGTGTGTTTGTTATATACGTGCGCGTGTGTGAGTGCTTAATACATATGTATACAAGAGCTGTACTGACTGTGCTTGAGCTTGCCCGCGTCCAGCTGGTTCGACGACTCGGTCCGGGAGCTCGTCAGCTGGTCCGCGTCAGACTCGCTCTCGTCGCTCTCTACGTCCCCCTGGGTCTGGTGCTTCCGCTGCTGACGTCGACGCGACGATACACTCTTCAGCGTCTACGCGACGTTGCAATCCAGAGACGTGAGCGCAATTATAAAATACAAACAAAAAAGAAAAGAAAAAAAAAACTGATGCATGCACAAAATATTTATGTATACTTACCGTGGTGGCGGGGGGAGGACTCGCGCAGCCCTCCGTCATCGCGTGCTCGTGGTACATGAAGCTGTGTAGGAGAGTGTTGTTGGTGTGCAGAGCTCCCGCGGAGACTTCCGCTGCGCCGGCCAGGCCGCCCAATCCAGCCAGGCCTCCCAGGCCTCCCCCGGCGCCCTCCGACAGCTGGAACGTAGCGTACGGAGAGATATCCTCCGCCGTCTCTGTAAGCCATCGGAGGCATTGCCTACCTTTTAAATCGGCCTCGACCACTCGATTCATTTATATTATATTATACACATTCGTCGTCAAATTTAGCTTGTATATAATAAGTATTTGTGAGATTCATAAGCAAACAGTCGCACCTGGAATCTTGTCCGGCGCTCCAGCATTGCCCTGCAGGGCAACCTTGTGTATCGTCGCATAATATCTCTCGCGCTGGGTCTCGGCATTCTGCTGGTTCTCCTGGGACTCCTTCATGGGCCGTTGGACCCGGTCTTGCGCGTACCCTGCAACAGCGCGAGTAGCCTGCAGTGAGCCTGCGGTATGAGAGCTTGGACGCGGGATGCGGGGATGGAGGACGGGAAGGTGTGGACAAGAGGTCGATCGTACGACAATCGCGTGACACTCACTGTTGCGCCAGCGGGCGCCTATCGTCGCCGCGGCCATAAGTAAGGCGGCCACGGCCACCATCAGCGGTAGCATAATTTTCAGGTCCGCGTAGAACGCCACCGCGCCGCCCATACCTCGCTCCGACAGTTCTGCTGGTGGGGCTTGAAAACGACATTTGCACCGGGTTACTATCAATTGAACTTGAATCATCGACGCAAAAATTTAAAGTCAAACTTACCACCCTCCTTGGTCAACGTGACGAAGGTGAACTCGGCCTGGTTATTCCCGGCAACGTTGTACGCCTCGACCTTGAGCTGATAGACCGAGCTCGAGGCCAGACCCGTAATGACGAATCGCCTCTGCATCTTGACGTTGTTGGACACGAGGGTCCAGTGGAACTCGTTGATGGGCCTGTATTGAATGACGAAGTAGATTATCGGACAGCCGTTGTCCGGCCAAGCGGTCAACCTAAGCACGAGCGAGGTCGAGTTCGGCGAGAGGAATGCCGCGGCTGGTGGTATACCCGGTGGCTGACCCTGGGTGCGCACCGACAACGACGGCGATGCCGCGCTACTGCCTATCTTGTTGTGCGCGCTCAGGTACAAGTGATAGGTGTTGCCGCACAGCAGGCCCTGCGTTTATATTATGGATTGCGTGTATACGTGAGTTACGATGGACGAGCGTCTACACTATATATACATGCGCTTGCAGAAAGATGAAAATTTTCAAAATTCATAGGCAGCTGAAAAATGCATATGAGCGTATACGCACCTTGAGCTCGTGACTGGTGGCGCGGCGAGAAAGCTGTAACTCCTCGAGGGTGCCGTGAGTCGTGCGATAGTGCAACGTGTATTTGGTGAGCGGTGCGCCGCCGTTATAGCCCGGCATCCAATGCAGTAGTATGCTCGTCGAGGTCGAGCTCGACACGAAGAGCACAGGTGCGCTCGGCGGCACTGCAATTCGCAGGAGAGCGTTAAATTTGAGATTCGCCACGCGATCATAAAAGTTATAGCCTGTATTAAGCGTATATAAGTATTACCTTGAACGATGAGCGAGTAATGTAGCCTGTCGCTGCCTTGCGAGTTCTCGACCTGGCAGGTGTAGTTCCCGGCGTCCTGAGGCTGAAGGCTCGAGAATACGACTTCGCCGCTCTGCAGTATCTGGACGTTCCTACTGGAGTCGGTTCGCACCTGCTCAAGGTTAGACTTGTACCATTCGCGGCTAGTTGGGTCGCCGACGGCGTTACAGCTGAGGGTGACAGAGCCACGCCAGGGCCTAACGATTTGACCACCGAAGGAGGTGATCCTCGCGGGTACTCGGTTCGTCGGCACCTGGGCGGCCACTTTCGAGTTCTGACCTTCGCCAACCCTCGTGCTCGCCGTCACCCAAAACTGGTACTCCACGTGCTGCTGCAAGCCAGTCGCCTCGAAGTACGTGTCGCCGGCCGGTAACGTACGCTTTCCGTGATTCAGCTCCTCTCTACCGTCCACCAGCCTCGTGTACAGATTGTACTTGGTTATCAGGCCGTTGGGCTCAATCGGCGGCAGCCACGAGATGAACAGAGCCGTCGGTGCGCTCACAACGACCTTGATGTCCGCGGGACTTGCCGGCACTGAAATAAATAAATCAACAAATACATACTATATGCATATATAGGTACGTACTACAATATAAGACGAACGAGTGTGCATACCGTCCTCTTCCGTGTGGCAGTAAGAGACTCGCGTGGCCACACCGTCGCCGACCCTCGTGTAAGCCAGTACTTGTATGCTGTAATTGGTGTACTTGCGTAAGCCCGTCAGCACCGTCGTGAGAGCGCTGGTCTTGCGCACCTTTGGAAATAAATAAGCCAGAGTAGAGCTGGGGATAATCCGACCGCAGAGAGCTACTAGCAAGCAAAGTTTCCGAGTATATACTCACCTCCATCTCGTCGATGTTGGGCCAGGACTCCCCGAGGACCGGCTCGTAATTAAGCTTGTAGCCCTGTATAACGCCGTTGGTGTGTGTACTGGGTGGCGGCTGCCACGAGACCTGTAGCGACTTGGACGTCAGCGCGGCGCACCTCACGTCCTCCGGCGGTGAACTCGGAACTGTGTGTCAATTCACCGCGATTATCATTATTTCTTTTTTTCGATTATATTGTATTTTTATTAGACATAGCTTACTACTACACAAAATTTATTTATTTGAATAATGTGTTTGAGATTTTAAAAAATACTCACCATCTTCGAGGGTCTGCGTGCTCAGCATCTCCGAAAGTGGACCCGAGCCAACTTGGTTGTAAGCCTGCACGATGAGGGTATAACGCGTGTGCGGCCTCAGACCGGTCAGTCTCAGTTCGGCGCCGCCCTCCTCGCCGTCGCCCGGCACCGACGTGAAATTGAACGACGGGTTCGACGAGCTGTAACGAAAATTATCTCTTCTTTCTTACTCGACCTATCCTCAGTATACATATCCTATCCTACATATCTTTCAAAGTATATCAAAGCGCGACTAACGTGGACTCTCTGAATCCCACATTGAATCCCTCGATGTCCCCGTGCCTGAGCTCTGGCAATGGCGGCAGCCACGTGACCAGTATCTCCGTGGAAGACAGTGCCCTGGCGGCGACATTCAGTGGGGGACCCGCGGGTCTCTGGGGCTCAGTCCTAACTACGAGGTCAGCGGAAGGCGTGGACCTTCCGGCCGGTCCTTCGGCTATCACTCTTATGGTGTACCTAGTCGCGGGCTTAAGCTCGTCGATCAACGCCGCGTACGGCAACGGCGGACCGCTGAGCTCTTGCTGCTGCCACATACCTTCGCCCTCTTTGTACTGCAGAATGTACTTGCTGACCTCGCTCGTGTCTTGCGACTTGTGCGACCACTTGACATTGATGCTGCGGCTGCTCACCATAGCTGTCTCTAGGTTACTCGGTGGCATCGGTGGCTCTACATATAGGTATATACGTGATGTGTAGTTTATACATGGACATATATATGTATATATAACGCAGTGCAACAGCGTTATCGCGGCTATATAAGCCGTGCACACACAAAAGTTTCGCGGAAAAGTTTGCCGATATTTTTCAATTCCGCAGTGCGATAAAGTTCGCCCTTATATATATGTATACACGAACGATACGAGGTCTTTTTTTTTGTGCGGGAAAGTATTATAAAAGTTCGTTATCCCCCGAAGACGCCGGGGGATATAAGGTTATATAAGAATAAAAATCGGCGCGCGTGTGCGCGGACAGAGTAAAGTAGGCGCCATGGGACACACTAACCTTGCACGAGAAGTTGAACGAGCTGCTGGTCGCGGCCGTAAAGATTACTCGCTTGGCAGAAGTAAGCCCCGCTGTCTGAGGCCTCGGCCGAGGAGATCTGCAGCTGAGCCACTACCCCGTCGGGTGTCGACTCCTGTTTCACCGTCACTCTGTGGAAAATTAATCACATATACATAGGACAACGGTCAACGAACGTGCTGACGTCTACATCATCGTTGTATGTATGTATGTATATGTATACCGGTAGTTTGTCGAGGGATTCATCTCGTCCTTGCCACCTTTGAACCAGCTGACGCTGACTGGCTTGTCACCGTGAACCTCGCAGTGCAACGTTGCCGTGTCGCCCTTCTTGACGGTGACCAGTCGCGAGGGTGCCGCGAAGAACGGCGATGCTGTATGTGCGTGTGTGTGTACGTAAGTACAAGAATTTTGTGTAGTATTATATATATATATACCTATAATATATAGCAACTCTGCAAGAGAGCTACGCCTCTTATATAATCATTAGGTACGTACAGTTGACTCTGAGCTGCACTACTTTGCCGATACCCGAGCCAATGCCGTTGCTCGCTTGACACAAGTAGAAACCCTCGCGATCCTCCTTCACGTGTTGCAGCAGCAGTGTCCCGTTGCTTAGAATCTTGGTATAGGGACGTTCGCGTAACTCCTCGTACTCGCCGGACTTGCCGCCTTATATATCGTGCAAACGTGTATTATTCTCTCTCCGATCGATCGAGCGAAAAAATAAAACTACACAGACACGCTATACTCGTACGTATAGGTGTGTATATATATATACTTTACCGGTAGCTTTTTTCCAAACGATATTGGGCGTGGGCACACCCTGAGCTTGACAGTGGAGTGCCACGTGTCTGTTCCGTTCGACGCTCGTATCGCTCGGCTCGACGATCCAGCGCGGTGGCACTGAAATTACCAACCATTCGCTTTATCTCCCGTTCGCTTCGCCTAAGCAACTTCAAAGTGCAATGGATGTTTTTATTTTTGCTTTTCCTTTCTGTACACTGTATATAGAGAGCTTTTTTTGTGTTTAAGTGAATTTACATTTTATTTAGAGAATGAACGCTGCTGAGATTGTACGTAACAGAGAGAAAAAGATCGAAAGAGATAGAGTGAGAGAGAGAGTGAGAGAGAAAGAAAAGGAGAGAATAAAGATCAGGTGGTACTTTTTACACTTTACACTTAAAAAGTTTTCTTTTTATCGTTATTATAGTTAATTTATATTGACACTTTATTTATATAGCATATAGTAAAAATATCTAGAGAGTTTTATAGTAATTGAAAAAAAGTAGTTTATATTATGTACAAAACCTGTTATGTTATTTTTTAAAAAAAATTGTCGAATCACAAAAATATAATGTATATTATTCGTAAAAAAGAATTTTTCAAAAAGTATAGATTCATATTAATTACGTATATAAAACGCAAGCTCACTAGATGAGCTGTCGTATAAAATTTAATATAATATATGTACAATAGATATTCGTCAAAAAGAGATTATAGTATATATGTGAAAAAAAAATGTTCAATCTTAAAACACAATTATATAATTATAAAGAGAGTTTTAAAATTTGTATGAATGTATAATAATAATAATAATTGTATACGAGTATAATTGAAAAAAAAAAATGAAAAGCAATGAAAGACAGAGTATAAACATTTTATATAACGAACGAGAATAAGGTCGATTGTAATGTATATATACGCTTAGATATATTATGAGTATATGTCAGCGATGAAAGAAATCAAAGTGAGAAAATTCAGGTCGCTCTGGATGTGGAGGAGAGTTTTTTTTTTCGGGTTCGGTGGAATTGCATTTCCATTTTACACAAGACACTTTGGCTCAGGCCATCGTTGAATAATCGACTCGTAATTCTGTTGTCCAGAAGATTTTTAATTGCGCCCGCGCGGTTACATGTATTATTATTATACGTATTTTATACAGTATAAGCGATAACTCGCGTAACGAGCGATTGCAATCGTCAAAACGCCGTTACGCAATGATTATATACAACATCAACATTATGGCAACGTTGTAATATTCAGCCGTAAACGTCGCTCTGCACGAATTTTATTACGTTTTACTTAATATACCCTCAGCTCTCGTATATATGTTTATATACGTATACGCGGCTTCGAGGATATAAAACGCGAATCTTCCGATAATGCAAAAAATATAGTTTTTTTTTTTACAATTTCAGACTTTACTTATCGTTTATACGTGACTCTCTCGTGCAGAGAGAAAAGAGCTAGCGCGCGCGCGCGACGTACACCTGATAAAATGGCTTGTGTGGAAATACAAAAGACTCGAGGTTTCGGGCTGTACAGATTGACGGGTTCTACTTTTACAGTTGTGAATAAAAAACGCTGCACAAGCGAAATATATACTGGTGAATATTATTGGAAATTCAATATATAATATATACGTTTCACACGACGATAATATAATATATATAGAGAGAGAGATAGAGAGAAAGAGTCAGAGTGAAAGAGCAGAGAAAGCTAGGAAAAAAAGATAGTATAGATATATATTCAAAGTGTATACTTATATATATGAATATATACGTGAAACTGTGGAGAAGAGTGAAAAAGTACGAAGCAAACGTATATACACGTGGCTTGTGTATATTTACAGAATGAATATACATAAAGTGCTCGGAATGGAAGATGCATGTCAATATATATATATATATACGTGTTTTATTCTGACTGTGAGAAGAAAACTCGTATATTCTAGATATGTTTATGTTTTAGTGGAGCCTGATGGGGAGAATGATGGAGATTCGGGATGGGTAATAGATTTACTTTTTTTTTAAATTGTATAAGCTATAGATAACTTGATTTAATGTCTTGTTCTTAATATGTTTGAAATCTACGAACTTATATACACTTAGATGTAATATAAAAATTGTGAAAAAACAGTGCTACTACGTATTACTACGATAAT
>UCQR01007524.1:0-11681 GCA_900474235.1 Cecidostiba semifascia | reverse complement strand
TATGTGTCCTTTTTTCGGACCGATAACGCTAAAACTTGGTTGTGTGCTCCCTAGCTCCCACACTTCCGTTCGCCGGGTTACTTGTGGTACTACGCAGTGTATAGACGCGCGCGCGGCTTGAAAATCTCATGTGGATTTACATCTCGCATGGCTTTCATATTTATAAATATTATTATATTATATATACTAGCTCGAATTGCATTACGTAATTGTGACGAAATAATAATAATCGAGAACAATATATGACAATATGACGAGGACGAGAATCACGCTAGGCTCGCGTGGATTGTTATCCTACGTACGTGTGTATGTGTGACATGCGTATAGATTATCATCGAATCAGTTGGAATTGCACGTTATACTGCAGCAGTGATACAACTCGGTATTTTTCGTTCCTCCGAATAGCTGATAATTTTCGGTGTACATAACACGCAGTGTTTAATCAAGGTATATGTACTTGCTCAGGTCGATTGTTTGCATGTCTTACATTTTTTTTCTCAAAGTATGCAGATCATATCTTATCGGCTGCATCGTATTATTCTCGTAAAATATAGTTCGTTCATATTCATTCACACTCTATACTATAGTTTCAATAATTCATTCGTGTAAATTATACGAGCTTGCTGCACGGATTCGCAGCGCATTAGTTGTATAATAATTCGTACACTTGTGTTTGAAGCGGCTTAATAATACGCTCTTTATTTCATGCATTTTCATAATTAACCGCGCGCGCGCGCACACCGATCTCATTACTTTAATAACAGTATTATAATAAATTGCCAGTAGCCGCGGGAGGGAACGATATTTTACAACGCTTTGAAAAACTACAATATCAATTTTACACGCGCGATTAGTTAATTTACGGGCAATAGCCGCCGGATACTTGCGATATTACGATATTAGTACCGCTTTTAACCCTAATTTGCTTACGATTGTCTGTGTATTGTTAAAACTATATACAGTTCGTTTGTATACTCTAATAATTTTAACATCAAATATAGAACTACTGCGATGATTTCTAATGCTCGCCCGGTGTGGTTGCAAATATACGAGGAACGTCCATATAATCGCGAGTAAAAGTGTGAAATCGCCCGGGATGATGGACTTTCTAACACGCGCGCGATCGAGCGAAACGTCGTTTTTTTCCGATATAAAAATTCAATTTTCCGTCGAACGCAATAATGGAATATCGGGGGGGTGGGGGTAGAAAAAATGCGCACAGAGTAGTGCTGCAGAAATATTTTTATAGATATTTAATGAACGCGAGAGAGTGAAAAAAAGTTCGGTGAAAGCCCACGTTGCGCGCGATGCAAAAATCTTTCGGATATATACACCTCGGCTTGTAATTCGCTCTCGAGATATACATGTATATACTACCATCACGGCAGAGCAAATTACAACGAGCGAGACGCTCATAAACAAGTAACGCGTTAAAAATATCGAGTTTCGCGTTTTTTCAGCCGAATTTCGCCGTTATAAGCGCCGGGAATTATGGCGTCGAAATAAACTCTCGAGCTGCTGCTGCGTTGTTATAGTATATACAATATTCGTTGTAATTACACGGTGTGTTGATGCAAAAAATCGTCGCTGCGTTATTATATGCGCTACAATAACAGCGTTGCGGTTATTATCGATAAGGTAAACAGCCGGGTAAAAGCCCGTATGAATATATAATTAATATGGGAGATCTTTTCATACTTAAATGGATAGGTCATTCTATCATGCGCGCGGCCGAGCACCAAATTATATATGATATAAATGGACCAGGATAAATTGAATTTCCGATGTGTGCATTTTTAAGATAATACAAATCATCGCAAAAAGAAAATAACGCACGTGTTTTCGCATCACAAATGAAAAAGCAATGCTTATCATCATCACAGACGCGTGAACCCGCTCGAGGCACGCGCAAATTACCCGGCGCTTCGCGCGCGTCGCCTGCAAACGACTTGCGACATCGTTTCGGCGCGTCTCGTCCTTGCGCTGCAGCAGCTGAGATGTAAAGAAGGGAATTCGTCTCTCTCTCTCTCTCTCTCGATCTGCGGCAAAGCCGATAGACGCGCGGCTGCAAAGCGAGCCCATAAGTCTTCTCGAAGAAAGATCCATCCTTTTTGCGAGTAAGTCTGCCTCATGGCATGTGTGTGTGAGTGGGATATAGCTATATAAATAGCAGGTGTGTGTGTGTGTGTGTATACGTCTGCGGGCATGATTTGCGACGGATACGCGGCATACTTGGAAAGTTCACAGTGTCTCGAGTCCAATATACCTATATAAACCTATAGGTATACGAAGCGTCACTCTTTGGAAAATCGATCGAGCTCTCGCGCACCTTGTTTATCGAGTGCGCGCTATTTATTCCGTGAGCACATGTGATGCGATGGTATTATATTCGTGTAACTAAACGCTTTGTGCGAATTCTCTCTCCCTCTGTAATTCTGTGAGTCGCATTCGCACCGCCACATATCCGTGGTAAGCGCGCGCGGCGCGCGGTAGTAGTCCTATGTCGTTTGAAGCGGTAATTTGAGTGCGCGCTCAAATCGGCGCTATATATACTGCATCAGAGTGTATACTGTACCACTGACGTTTGACTACTTTGACGCAGCTCGTTATTCGCCCGCGCGATGAATCACTGTTATGCTGTTTGTTCAACGTTTTTCAAATATTAGTAATACAACTTGTGCAATTGTGTATAGCGACGAGAGCGTTATTCTTTTTTCGCCGATTCGTGTATAACAATGAGTTCGTTTATACTTTGAAAATACCGCTTCGGGAGAGAACAAAGTAAAAAATAAACGTCAGCAATGCTACGTTATTTTTTAATAACTTGAGTAGTAGTACGAGTAAACAGTGCTGTATATATGATTCGAAAATTGTAATATCAAGAGTATAATAAACAAAGCGTTTATTATTTCAAATTGTGTGATCATTAAATTTTCCATGTCATTGCACAGCCAAGGCTGAAGTAAAATTATCAACACAAATCATTATACCATACAACGTAAATGTTCCTACATAATAGTACATGTATATTATTTTTCAAAAAGTCGAGTATAACGCACTTCGCTATATATATATATGTCGAATCCGTTTACGAGTCCGTAAATAAGCACTGTATATATAAGAAAGTAACTCCAAGATAAAGCATATATCTATACGCTTCCACCCGCATTATTTGGTGAAAGGCGCCGAGATTTTTTAATAATCCATTTGAAAGCTCGAAGCCTTCACTTTATGACCTCCGGGCTGCTGCTGCTGCAGACAATGCATAAAGATTTTCGCTATGTGGATCTCGTAAACTTGTGTATATTTATCGCGCTCATACGTCCATAAATTTTCTTCTCCTCACTATACAGCAATTCCGCGCGTTTCCGAGATGAGCTGCGCGATGAATTATAAACTATTTCATTTTTCCACAATTCAATCACTCGAGAAATAACTCAATAATCCGTGTAGATAAGAGATTTTTACTTCACTTCTCAGAGTAGTGTGTATATGATTATAAGCGCGGCAGTAGGTAGCAATGACGCAACCGATTACGGTGTCATCAGAAAAAATAATCAAACGTTTGAATTAGCAGCGCTGCGATTAAAGAAACTCGTACAAAGTATACCTACAACGTATCAATTTCTTCAAAACGATGACGCGTGCCATAAAAAAAGACCGCACCGGAAAGCATTCTTACCGATCGTCGTTTTGCCGATTCCGGCATGTACTCGTAATACTCTAGTATACTATAATGTATAAATAGCTATATACACCGAGAGAAAGCGGTCGGCAAAGGTTATACACGCGGGATATTTGTCCGACTACGTCATCGACCGGTCTAAAAGCCATACTATCCGCGGTCATTTTTTCCCCGCGCGTGTCCCTATACCCAGAAGCAAGACTATGTCCTTTTTTTCTGTCCTCGTCGTCGTCTCGCAGACTATACTCTCCGGATCTCAGGTACAAAGAGAGATGCTGCTGCGCAGGTCGTCGTCGTCGTCGGGAGGCAAGCAGCAAAAAGTCACGTGTTCCACTCGAGCGATTCGGGAAGAAGTAGTATAGTCTTAGAAATAAGAAAGGAAGCTATATAAGCCGTGCTGATGCTGGCACGCAGCATCCACACAGCATGCGGCTGCACTTAGGAGAGTGAGAGAGAGAGAGAGAGACGTTGCTGATGCTGTATAACGGTTTCCCGCCGCGGGTCACTGGGTTACTATGATTCGCTGCAGTGCTGCGGCGACGCCGATGAGTGATAAGCGCGCAGTGCCTTTTTCGGTCGCTCTCTCGCACCTTCATCTCTCTCTGATGATGTCGACGGGGTCGATTCGAGGTCGATTATTGTCTACGTGTATACTATATACAGCTATGATGTGCGGTTCGCGTCTTTATTAGTTCTGTGCGCAGCTGTCAGTAAGTCTCCGCGGCGGAAGCTCGACGTGATCGACTGGTCGTGCCATGCATGGGGTGACGCATTGAATCGCGATCTCTATCTCTACATACTTTATCGCGCCGCGCAGCTGTCGACTCGTCGTCTTCTTCGTCGCGCGCTCTTTTCTTCGAGTACTATACTGTGTGATTTATTTATCGCGCTACGAGTGGAAATCATTCCCGCGGTGATTGATTTTTGCCAATTAATTTCATCCGCCGCGTATACGTGTTTTCGTCGAAGGATATAATAAATAAAGATGTATGGCGTGTGTGTCACACTTTCCGGAGTAAATCATCGCTGGAATCAATCACTTCACTTGATATGTACATAGTGTATTTTTGAGAACGCGGCCTTGGCAATAATACGCGCGACAGTCGACCACGTGGGTGCGTTACGTAAAGTAGTGACCGACGACGAAAGCTCTTCCGGCGCGCCGACGAGATAACACCCGAATATTTCAAAGCGAGTCTCGTCACTGTGATGACCTATAATTGAAAAATAATAATAATAATATTGAAAAACGCTTCGAAAATCTCACATAGTGAGCTTGCGCGGAGCGGGGAATTATGAATTCTCCTTTACACTAGCTATACACGATGGGGCGATACACAGGAAGAGTAAACTTTTGTTTGGCGTTTAAACCCGCGCTCGGCATACATAGCCGGGCTTACATCGCGCTATATAACGCTGCAGTAGCGCACCGCGACAAAAAGAGCATATAATACACACACAGCGAGGGGCGGCGATAATCTCGAACGTTCGGCGGTGTTGTATACGACGAGGAGAGAGATGAACGAACGTGTAATATAAGCGCAGATCCGGTACTGCTGCTGCTGCGCGGATAGTAATGGCTGGTGCATATACAGCACAGCAGCGTATGTGCATAAGGTCATCAGTGCAGCACTACGATGATGACGAGCAGCAAAGCGCATGCAGCAAAAAGCTAGTTTAAGAGCTGAACCGTTAAGTTATATTATCAGCAACAGCAGCAGCAGCAGCAGCCTGTGTGTGTGCAGTATACGGCAGTTGGCCGCGGCGGTGATGTCGGTTAGGGAGAGCAGCAGAGTAGTTTCTCGGCGTTTTCTCTTCTTCTTATTCTTCGGCACATGCTCGCTACGTCCTGCTTCTCTGCTACAGCTTCCGTTGTCGCACGTGCTGCTACTGCTGCTGCAGTATAAGCGACACATGTGCTACTGCTGCTTTATATACGCGTGGAGATGAAATTATTTTTCCCAAAGTGTTCCAACAATTATTACTCTGGAATAGCTGTGTGCATTTGTAAACGAAAAGTTTACAATTTGTTTGTTTCGCGCACTTGTTATGTTATTTAGTTTAATTAAAAACAGAAAATTATTATTACGCTCTTGGATCGAAGCGATACGTACTCGGTTGTTGCCGGCAAATACGAGGGACGAGCTATCTTATTCGCATATCCCATACTTCCGATGGCATACACTCCCTCCTCTTTACACTGCTTGTTTCGCGATTACATTAAGCCCTTTTGCTTTTCCCTTTATCCTTCCTCTCTCTATTGTATAATATAATCCGTATTAGGGTTTTTAAGTCCGCACCAGCTCACTCGATTTTTCGGCGGCCTTTATTCCGCTTATACGCCCATCATGTAAATTCGGCCCGACGCCGATTCGATGATAATGGCCCCAGAGGCCGGAAAAACGACGGGTCGAGAGGAAATAATACATTATTTCTCGCGCTCCCTACTCTTTGCGCCTTGTTAATCGCGCCCTCGTTCTTTTTCTCTTCGAATGGAAATTCAACCGTAATACACACAATACGACGTATATGTATATGTGTATACTCTTATAATATAGCCGCGCTTTTAATTTAAGCTACTAATCAGCGTGCAGAGTCGGACAATTGAAGCCAATGTCGTGTTGTTGTCGAGCTCGTTGTTCCGACAAGGTCTATTTCACTTTTCGATCTCGCTCTTTATATATTCAAACAAAATACAATATTTTACGTGAGTCGATCGCAATTTATTCACAATATGCGCACGACCACACTTTTTCATTTAGATATTATTATTTGTGAAAATTGCTAATTCGAATATGCTGTACACATATATACTGCAGTCCCATTTATTAGCGATTTATGTTTGAAATATAACTTCATAAGAGCTATTGTGTGTGCTGGCGCACAATATTCCTATTACATCCAGAGTCATACAGCAACTTAATTTTAGGTCGGCGCCGTTATACACTGCGTTAAACCATACACATTTTCTAGCCATTAATCTCGCAAAGTATATATAATGCAGTTTTATGTGCTCTCTCGCGGGGCAAGTGATGTAATAAAAAAGCGTTTATAAAATTAATTCGGTTTTCTTTATTTTTTCGAAAAAAAATTAATCATCCCGGTTTCGTCGGTATACACACTGCATGCGTATTTTAATTAAAGTTTGTACACTTTTTGGTAATCTGCATATAGGTATACGCGCAGCAGCAGCGGAAATACGAGAAAAATATACATCAGTATAGAATGAATAGCAGGTTTTTGGAACTGCTGAAATTCTATACAAGAGAGATGTCATAATATTGACGATTGTACAACGCGCGCGCGAGTATTTGTTTACGTTGTACAAATGAATTAATCGACATAACAGGAGAGGATATTCGCAAACGAAAAATGAACGTTTAATCTCCGCAGTTAAAAATATAAGCGATATATCTCTCCGTATATATAGAGTAAAATTACCAAGTTGACTAAACCGAATTCAAGCTTACACCAGGAGAACACGTATTATTGTGTTGAACAGTTCGACGTAACTTTGCGCGCGTTCACCGCTTCCGCCGCTGCAGCGCGAATTGTATTCCGTCAACTCGTAATTTCGTTTTTCTTCCCTCCTGTGTGTTGTAGTATACGTACACTACGTACCAGCTGAATCCACTTATAATAGAGAGCAGCTAAATTTTCCGAGTTTCCGTCATTCGGTTACGCAAATGTAACTACCGGCTTGATAATTCTCTCTCTCTCTCTCTCTCTCTCTCTCTCTCTCTCTCTCTCTTTCTCCGTAATAGTAGAGCAAAACATTCTAATTCCATGGAGAAAAATCATCGGACTTTCTTACATCAAGAGTATATATCCAGCGAGGCGAGAATCGTCGCAAGAAAGCGAATTCGCCGGGATGACAGTGAAAACGGGCTGATGCATAAGTTATCAGTTCTACTGGAAACTTATAATAATATATCCGCAACGTTGCGATATCATCATTAGATAAAGTGCGACAAAATGTTGCCAGCTGTAGGGAGAAAAAGAGATGCGTATATATATAAAACCAACTGCTGCAGTCTCGCGCGACAGAATGGAAGAGACGACGCGAGAGAAAAGAAAAGAGAGCGCGAGGGAGCAGAGAGAACCGAGAGTCGGCGAGTCGTGAAGACGCGTCGGTGAAATCGTTCTCTCTCTCTCTCTTTCTCGTGTATTAATTAGCACGCGTTCGCAATTGGAGCAGACAACTGCAGACTGGCTGCCGCTACTGGCACTAAACCCAAGGAGCTTCATGCTCTTTGAGAAAATTAATGAAAAAAAAAGAAGCAGCAGAAGCTCAGCCAGTCGTTCTAAATTCGAGCGAATGCAGCTTTATAATGCGTTATATTGTCACCGAGAGTTTATACTGTATAGAGAGAAAAGAAAAAAGCGAAAGACGGTACTTTCGACCGGATTACGTGATACTGCAAACTATATACATGTATATAACGATTTATAGAAAGTGAAAATGACGATGCAAATTTATGCACTTCCGGCGCGCGCGCACGCTGCGCTCAGTCGATTTTCTTTTCTCGGGGTATACTGTATTATATATCGAAAAGTTCCCTTTCTTCGCGCATATAGCACACACCTGCAGCTAAAACTGTTATTTCCGCAAGTGCGCGCCGGGCGGTTTAATTTAAAAGTTGAAGCCGAAAGCGTCCGCCGGGACAAAGTGTCTCTTCTCTTCTTCCCTTTCTCGGCGGCGGGCCGCGCTATACTCTCGCAGTATATAGTGCTCAGCAAATAGCGGCTAATACAATGAGAAGAAAACAGACACACATGCGCGCGGCGTTGTTTCGCCTGGACATTCTATTTGACCCAGAAAACCCGGTGCAAGTCGATTTTTCCGAGAGAGAGAGAGAGAGAGAGAGAGAGAGAGAGAGAGAGCGCGAAAACTCTCTACACTCGCGCGCAATCTCGGCGCGAAGCTTCCATGTGCTGTTGCAGTAAAACGCTTTTAATAAAATTTTACGCCGCGTGCTCGACGTAAAATACATTTTCGAATTTATCGCCGGCAGCGGGTAATTAGAGTACTATACTATTATAATATTATCGTACGTGCGGCAACGGCCTCGATTTGCCCAACTTGTATAGTTATAGTTTTATACCGTTATTTTTGACTGTTAAAACTCCATGAATTTGATATGTGTAAGCGTAGTTGTGACGCTTTTTATCAATATCCTGTATATACTTAGGGGGAGTTCGAGACAATTAGGCAAATTGGTGCCGAAAGAAACGTCTGTGCTTTACGAGCTCTTTAAAGGAGAATATCTAAAAAGTACGAAATTTCACCCATGCGCGTATAATCGCCTTGATCTACTTTAACGCCGCTCTCGGTATAATTTCCACTTTTATTGCACATTATGCAAAAACGACGCGTGTACACTGTTGACGTGCTCAAGTATGATATATGAAAAAAAATCGTCGCTTCGGATTGTATTTCCGTGAGGAGCACAGATGCGCGCGAGATTTATCGGCGCGCACACACCCCTTCCTCTTTCCCGCCGAAAATAGCCGAAAATTTATCAAAGCTGCTCCCGGTGTAAATGAATCTCTCACCGCGTGGGAGTCGCCTCTCCCTCGAATATATAAGTAATTGGAATTAAAAATGAATTCCTCGGAGGGAACGAGACGAGGTATAGTTGCGCAACACTACACTCCATTATAATAGCGCGGCGTTACGCGACTCGCTCGATTGATTAATTTCTTCGGCGGCAGCCGCTTTTTTCACGCTCCGTGGCTGCTGCTGCTGCATTTCTGCGCTTCCTCATCGTCGTCGCTCCAAGAGAGAGAGAGAGAGAGGATCATTATACGCCACGGGAGTTTTCGACAAACTTCCTTCCCATGCTTTGCTCTCACTCTGCGATTATAGAGCCGTATCTACTTTTTTGTCACTCGAGTGCATTGCCTTATCACTCTGTCTCGGCGTTGATCCGATTCTGTATAAACAGAAAGATTAGATTTATCGCGCGCTCCTCGCACTATAGTACCGGCTAGGAAAAAACCTAGAATACATATTTTCCTACAAAACAAACTGCCTCGAGTGTTGTTATATAGCTGTGTGTTTGGTGAATTGTGAGCTTAAACGCCGTTTTTACGTTTGGAAGCTGAACTAGACTCACGCCGACGGCGGGGCATATAAGTGGGCAGTCAATTTTTATCGCCAACCGATAACGATGTGTCTAGAGCATATGAAGCCGTGTATCCGGCTTTTCGG
Organism: Cecidostiba semifascia; assembly: GCA_900474235.1. Taxonomy (NCBI): domain Eukaryota; kingdom Metazoa; phylum Arthropoda; class Insecta; order Hymenoptera; family Pteromalidae; genus Cecidostiba; species Cecidostiba semifascia. The sequence goes on along the minus strand of UCQR01007524.1, from coordinate 1,782 downwards.
CGCGCCGAGAGACGAGATAGTAAACTTTTAGAGCTCTGCTTGAAAAAAAAAATAACCATACGCCGTTTACAGAGGTCATTAATCGCACAAAAGTGGGCTGAATTGTAATATGCACGTTTTCCAGTTCCGTGAGCGTCGTCGCATATCACAGTTACATATATATGCGAAGTCGATTTCGGGCAGCTCGCGTGAATCACCAACTGGCCAGGCAGCAGCAGCAACGGCTACATGTGTGTACCGTGATTATTATTCAGATGTGCCGCGCAATTACGGGGCTTCTTAATTAGATCAGCGCGCGCGGAAGGCTTATAATCAAAACGCCATCTCAAAGCGCGAGGCGCTGCGTAAGCCACGTATCGTTTCGCCTTAATTGACTGTGTGTTATATTTCTTGCACTGATGCAGTATACAGCGCGCGAATTCAAATTGCGAAATCTCGAGCGATATCGCGCAAAAATCATATTCATCAAGTAGGCGAGACGCCGCAATTAGTATTATCCGCCATGCTGTGTGCATTATATGAATTTGCTGCTTTTATATCGCGTTTCTCGATGTTAATTTAATTAGGCTATAGATGCGAGAGAAGAGTGTGTCGTTTATTCAGTTGATTTGCAGCGCTAATGCACGTATCAATTTCTTTTTATCTTTTTCTTTATCCAAGATATTCTATATAATTCACGGTCCGTAAATTTCTGGAACAAAGTATAGCGACGCGCGTTGTCTTTCCGAGAGACAATGCGCGCAGGATTATCGCTAGAAAATTTATCGCGCAACTCCTGTCGAGTCGCTGAAAAAAAAAACAAAAAATATATAGGTATATATACGAGCCACGCGCGTATATAAAAAGGAGGAGGGGGTGATTCATTGCCGGAAGCTTGGCTTTTTATGGATTTTCTTATCACGCGTTTATTGTTTCGAATCAAGCGGTCTTTAACTTGTCAAATGCTATATAGACCCAATCTCAGCTATATACTATATATAATACACATCAGGAGTATTGCGAAGAGAGTTGCGCGTTCGACGCCTGTGTTTCGTTCTGGCACGCGTATACGGATTTGCATACAAAGTGAATAAATAAATTCTTCGCAGCTTGCGCAGTTGTATATGTATACACAATACAAAAGCGTTCGCACCATTATATTTCGCCTCGTTTAATTTTTCCATGCAGTGTGTGCCGTCGAAACTATTTGGGACAGCAGCAGCAGCAGCAGCTCGGGAGCTACTTTTCATGATAATAGCTGACTATTAAAGTTTCGGATCGTTAAAAAAATTACGATGGAAAACGCGATTATTAACTCTATTAATGCGCGACGTGTTATTACACTCATACGGCGCAGCTTTCCCACTTTGTAGGATTCTGATGCGCATAACTCAGCTAATATCGCTCTGGGAACATCCAATATGCGCGCGCGTCTTCTGTAAATCCAGTAGTCCCCGTTAGGTGCACCCTCATTTGCATACCGGTGCATTGATATCATTAACGAACACATCAGTAGGCTGCATGGGAAAATCGCGTATTTTTTTCTCTCTGTATATGGTAGAAGAGTATACGCATTTGGAAAACGGATAAGATTACCCTCTGATTTATTATACATATCAACGGTTGATTAAAAGCTCGAATAACGTATTATATTCGAATTTGAGGATGATATTTTCCTACTTTCGAATACCGTATACACGCACACGTGGGTAGTCATCACGGAGAGTCGTTCGAATTGATCTCTCTCTCTCTCTCTCTCTCTCTCTCTCTCTCTCTCTCTCTCTCTCTCTCTCTCTCTCTCTC
>UCQR01007522.1:0-11324 GCA_900474235.1 Cecidostiba semifascia | reverse complement strand
CGCGAAAAAACCCGGGGGGTATTTTAATCTCGACGACAAAGACGATGATGTGCAGCCTCCGTTTTTCGCGTGGATATATTTTATTTATTATAGACAAAACAGAGGGTTTTTTTTCTTCTTTCTATACTCGTTTGTGTATAGTTATTTTCGTGGGGCCGGGCGATTTATGACGATCACCTTGGGGATTAAATGGTTATTCGGACACGGCGCGGAAAAGCTTTTATTTTGAAATCATGCGGTGTGCAGATATTGTGTGTTATTTAAAGATGACACTTTTTTCCTTGTTGGCAAAAGAAAAAAAAAACTTTATAATACTCCTGCTATACATATCCGAATATTAAAATGTTCGTCAAGCTCGCGCGGATCTAACGAATATATAACGGACGAAATATATTCCATCTATAAACGCAAAATACATGTATCGATGCGCTCGCTTCGTATATATGCTGGGAGAGAGAGAGACAGGTCAGGAAACCACAGCCACGGGCTTATATGTATACGAACAAAGCCTGCATATAGCTCATGCTCTCGGACGCGTCCAAAAATAAAAATGAAGAAGATTTCGCGAACGAGTGAACTTGAAAAAAGCACGAATTTATAAACGACATCACACACACACGGCCTATCTGTGTATTATATATATATACATATATCGTCTTTAAAATTCGCTCGTCAGCTCGCACACAAGTATTCGCCGGCTAATGCAAATGTATTTGCGCACGTATGTCGCGCGAGCAGCTCATTATTCATTGGATACATATTTAAATTGTGCAGCGCTAAAATCGGTATATAGCTTATATAGTTTCGCGCTTAAATTAGACGCTGTGTGCTCGCGCGCGCGCGCGCCCGTCTGATGTGCGGTCTCTGTATAGTAAACACGTGTTTGTCGGGAAATTTTAATTGCTGACGCAGAAATAAAAATAAGCTTTCGGAAATTCTAAAAGCGCGCGTTACATCGGCAAACTTGTATATTAATAAAAACACATTTATACGAGCTATTTTTATATCTGCTCTTTTTTTTATAAACAACATTTTCATCGATATATTGGACGATATTTGAAAACAGTCGAAGTGGATTCATTTCGGATTGAAATGAAAAACCATTCGCTGAGCAGTTTAAAATAGTTCCCTAAGAAAATTGAAGTTATTTTAACAGCATAGCTCTCGACCAGCGATAGTTCAATCTATAAAAAGTAATCAATCGATCCCTCATACTTTTAAATCAAAACTTTTCAATTTCAAATATACTCGCATATTCGACATTCTCTTTGATCAAACGCACACTCTCCCCAGAGGTGAATGAATCTAATAACAGAAAAAAATGAAAACTCTATTAAAATCGATATCAATATATTCCCGTTCGCTCGTCGGCGACAGCCAATTATTATTTAAAGGCCAGAGGTCGGGCGTCTGGAAGAAAATTGCCATCGCGCGCGCGACACTCTCTTGTCGATATTTACATACAAGCTCAACCATCACCGATTTTCAGTATATCGAATACAGATCCCCTCCCACTTCCCCTCTCGGCTTATTTATCATCTAGGCTACACTATTCCATCCTCGGCAATTTTTCATTTTTTTTTTCGCCCTTCCTACACGAGCGCATTCTTCTCGAAAATACGTGACTGCGTGTGTGTGTGCAGTATATAGTAGCCGCCGCCGCCGGCAAGAGAGAGAGAGAGACAGACAGAGAGAGAATAATATAAGGAGGAAACACGTATATAATATAAGGCGAGAGAGCATCCACACACTCTGCCACGTGATGTAATATCAGCTGGAACGCACACACGTGTCCGCTTCGGGTATTTATTAATCTCTCGAAATTTTCTCGTTTGTCGCGCGGTTTAATATGTCTGACTGCGTCTGTGTACCTGACTTGATATCGGCTGATGCGGTGCGAAAGAGCACGTAACGATGCACGAGGACTCGACGTTTCACATTGATTTGAGCGAGAGTTATATATTCAGTGGATGCGTTTATTCTTCTTCGCTCTCTCTCTCCCTCGTTTGGATGGTAATGACAGCGCCGCTCCGTTATTTGCACAAATCGTCTGTCAGTGTGTGTGTGTGTGTGTTTGTGTGTGATCGAAGTGTGTAATTATATGGATTTTACGGTCGACCTACGACGACTGTCTGCTTTTGACGCTTTTCCCTGGATGAGGTAATTGATGTGCGTTTTATGAAGGGATGCAGCGACGTTGTTAAAAATGACCTTTTTCGGAGTAATAATAAATCTCCACGAGAGAGAGAAAGCGATAAGAAAACGCGAGTATAAATTATTTTTTTCCGCTCAACCATGGCAAAGGTCGCGCTTACTCCATGACGGTCGACTTTTATCTAGAATTCAGAAGCAAAATTATTTTCTCCGCGCGCGAAATAAATTCAGCCGTCCGAGCGTAGTTGAAAAAGCGAAACAATATATAGTCAAACCCATTGTTCTATCGTGGCGCGCGCGCAATAGCGAAAAAAAAAATTGCATTTGAAATTAAAATTCCGACCGCACAACACTGTAACTCCCATTGCTCGATAATCATTAGTCTCACTCTCTTTCGCGGCTGGTAAATCAAGCGCGAGAATAAAGGGGAAAACAATCTAAAGTTTCCGAGAGCAGAAAAAAAAAAATATTTTACACTTGCATGGCCTGTATTTCCATGAATATATATGCACATTAATTCACGGGGATATAATTGAAAAAGTCGAGGTGATGCACAGAGGCGGCAAAAGCTTTCTCTCTCTCTCTCTCTCTCTCTCTCTCTCTTTCTTTATACGTCGCTACTCTTTGGCTTGTTTTCTGCAAATTAGAAATTATGATTCGAAAATTAAAATGCACCCGAGAGCTTTCGCTTCAAACTTGAGGCGGGTGTTCGTCTATTGTTTAACGCGTGTGTATATGCTGTTTATGTATTTTACAATTCAACAAGCGAAAATCTTCGAGCTAAATTAAAGCGCGAATTGGCCATTTCCAGAGGAGAGACGAATCCCTCGTCAGCCACCGCGTATAACGCGCTTTCGTCGCTCTCGGCGAAGAGCCTAGGCAGTGGAGAGCTCAATTTCAAAAAGGGAGAAGAGGAGAAAAATTACAGCATGATCAGCGACTTTTCCTCGGCACCCCGCTGTATCAGTCCTTACTCTCTTCTCTCTCTCTCTCTTTCTCTATCTCTCTCCTCCTCTGCGATCGTCGTCCTCTAATCCTTGGGTTTATCCTTAGCTTTAGCTCCTCTTTTTCTCCCTCTCTCGGCGCGAGTCGTTTTTTTTATTAACTCGCGCGCACGTGGTAATGGATTGTGTGTCTAAGTATTGTCATGTGTGTCCTCTCGTGAACTCTCTCTTGCGTTTAATTAAACTCGATTGGCGTGGAATTTATATTAATTGGGAATTCGCGTGGGTGGATTTTTGTTATTTCGTTTTTGTTCGTAATGAATTTTGTCGAGAACGAAAAGAAAACATTTTAGAGTGTACGTAAGCAGTTCTGGTCATTTCGATTAAAATTATCAAGTCGTATGACGTGAGGATGAAATTTATCGTATTGCGTCAAACGTACTCGCGAAAGTCCCAAATTCATCGTTACCTCCGGTGACGTGGGTGACGCTTTGATTCACGCGAACTTCTCGACGATAGCGGCGTCTGGCCGAAAGCACGAAAAGTATAATTTTAAAAATTATTTAATACCTATTCATCACACACGTGTTGAAGAGAGAAAAAAGAAGCCTGCTGTCGTATAAAATTTACATACAACGCGTTTAATGCCCCGAGCCTTAAGTCTCTCCCTCTCTTTCTCGCTCACATTATTAAATAAACGCACATGCGGCCGCATCACAAAGCTCGTCGTGGAGCTTAACGCATCGCTCGTAAAATTTTCTTTCATTACCCGCAATATGCAGTCGCCACCGCGTAAATAAAAGATTACCGCGTTGCTACCCTCTCTCGTTATATTACAGCTTACTCCATATTATTTTTTTTCTTCATCATCTTTGGCCTACCGTGCGTTTATAAGTATTATATAAATATTTCGCGAACCACATCAGTGACGTGTATAGATAGGTATAGCCGAAAATAATTTTAACGAATTCATCCGTAGCGCCTAATTTCATGATAAATACGCTTGGCCGCGCGAAAATCATAGAGACCACAGTTTGCAGAGTCGCAAAAATAAACCGAAGAGAGAGGGAGAGAGAGAGAAAGATCGTAAAATTCGCGGTGAGAGACTCTGCGATTGATGGTCGCTCGGGAAAATTTGCAACAATATTTTGAAGAAAACAGAACTCTAAATACTCCTCTCGAAGAAGCCAAAGACACACACAGCCAATATAATCCTTTTCTATATCTACGTATATACGTACGTCCACGCGCGTATCCGGCTAATGACTTCGTCCTCTTCTTGATACTAGAGTAAAATCGAGTGCACAAGAGAGAGAGAGAGAGAGAGAATCCTCGAACGTTCAATGACGGAAATGTACGCCACAAACGGCTCTCTCGTTTTATTGCGCCTGAAAATGTCATTACGCCGGGCATAAGTAAAAATTTACGAGTTTTTCGGGAAGGGGAAATTTGAATTCCGTCCTGCAGCAGCGCTCGCGCACGACTTTTATATTATTATTTCGTCCAAGCGAGCCCCGTGTGCTCTTTGATGTTTTATCGCGCGCTGATGCACTTTCTTCTCGAGTAAACAAGCTGTAAAAGTGTAGTCTCCGCGACAATATGCGTTTCCTCGAATATCGAGAATTATATCGACTAAATTTTATTTGACTGTATAATTGTAAAGTTTGTTTATAAACCAAAAACGAGAGTAAAGTGGATAATACCTTTCCGTAGCCCAAAACAAATTCAACCCATTCAAAAAATATCCTTATATAGGCAGAATATAACTTATCGCGCTTTACGACTGCATCGGACTAAGATCTCTCCAAAGCTGAGATCCTCGAGTTAATCAAGCTCGACGTTTGTTTATCTGCCATTAAAAGCTCGAGTGAATGGCATTTCTCTCTTTCTCTCTCGTCCGCCTCCATAAAGCGGATGCAGAGTAACGGCAATATATACGGGAACGTTTTATTTCACCCCTTTTCGCGCGCGCGCTTTTGATGCTATCTTTTGTATATATATGTGTGTGTGTATGCGCGTGTGAGAGAGAGAGAGAGAGAGAGAGAGAGCTACGGCGATTCTTATCGGATTCAATTGTCGAGAGCGCGCGCGCGCGCGCGATTCGCGCTCAATGTCGCGAGAGGGTAATGAAAGGAGATTTTCTCGGTGATATTTGTAGGCGATTGCCTTGCAGTATTATTGCCTTTTGTCGTCGTTGCTTCAACGAGCCATCAACGAAGATGAATCCGTTTTATATTTGCTTATAAGGTGATTGGGCGTTCAAGTGCTGCGTTGTATATTTTTGCATCGTTTGACTTTCACTCAACGTTTGTTTATCCTATGAATATTATTGGCTTTGATATGTGGGGATCATATATCAACGTTTTTTTAGTCGCTTCGGATATAAGCGATTGATTCTCGATGTTACCATATAATGAACGCGATAATGTATACCTATATATAGTGAAAACTTTTATATTTGAAGAGTAAAAATACTTTGCGTCGTATCACGTGGGAATATATAACGAGACTCGATGTCGCGCATATTAATAGCCGGCATTTTGTAGTTATTTATTTGGAATTTCGAGGTTATATCAATAATATGCATTTTAAACTTGTGTATGACATCTTTATTGATCAAGTGCGCACTGCTCATTGCCATATTGATTTTACGTTCACTATCGGGCAAATATCTGCTTATATGCAGCGCCCAGCTGAGATCGGAATTATTATTATTATAGTAGTCCGACGAGTTATATATTCACTGCCAATAGTAATGTGGTCGCTATTTCATTATACAAAATAATCTCCGAAAAATTATTGGATCACATCCTCTTCATTAAAAAGTTCAAGCACGTCGCGCATCAATATGAAAAATGGCGCGTGCCTGTAAGCGCGACATATATCCACGCACGAAAATAGACGAGGAAAGAAAAAAGAAATCCGAATTATTCGAGCGCGCTGAGTGTGATACGACGGAATTAAATCTTTTCAGGTCGTATCCGTTCGCGCGCCGTTTATATTTATTAAATCACTCCGATCGAAATAAAAAAAGCGGAATTTGCCCACTACATATTATACTGACACGAGATGAGTCACTTATTCGCAACGAAATTAAACGTTGACAAGAATTAAACAAATTTTTGGTCCCCCATAACACGTGTCACTATACAACCCCGTCGTATATCCAGATCTTCAAGCTTATCGCTCTCGGATAAAAATCAAGCGCCTCCGCTTTATAATGCCATCCGCGTTTTATCATCATCAGGGGAGATCGCAAAGGAGAGAAGAAAAAGCTCTTGCCTCGTGATAATGGACGTTTTTAGGCATTTTTGCGGATAATAGTTCCATTGTTTACACCGCGTGTATTTTTCCTCTCCGCGCGCAGTGCAGTGCAAACAAAAAAAAGTATATACGAGCGACGCGAGAGGTCTAATTATCGTTTGAATATGTCGGCCGCTGGAAATTTTTCGCGTTTTTACGCTTATCTATAGACTTCCGGAGGCATCTTTTCTTTTTTTTTTTTAAATTCAAATTAATTGTTTGTATACATGCGCTCGCAAGTGGGAAAATGAAAAATACAGCGGAATGTCAGCGATAAAGTTCTTCCGACCGCCGCCGCGCGCATGTGTACGCATTCATCTGCAGATAACAGTCGGTCGCGCGCTGCTTGATGATTAATTAGTTAATTGCTAAATCAACATCGGCCCGCATGAATTCTGCCGACACGGCTCATTTATTGACAAACGCCGCTAATTGACGACTGATTAATTCGTTATAAGCAGTCGCTCGCTCGCGAGTGATTGGGAAATAAATCCTCGACAATATAATATATTTTATCAAAAATCATCGTTGTTATCCACAGTTATGTATAATCAATTGTTATTGTCGAGATTACCAGTAAGAAAAGAAAATATATGTGTAACGCCTGATGCCAATAATAATTTGTTTACACCGCGTGTAATAATAGGCCACGGCATTAATAAATCAAGTGGTGTACGCGCGCATTACGATGATTATTACCGGAGGCTCCGAGAGAGCTAAATAACCTTCTTCGTGAGTCATGTATATAATATACTCGCGGATTGCTATAGGTATGCTTTGATAAGGATATTATTTATCGTAATTTGCATGCTTTACTCGCGGCGGCTAATTAATCGACAACTGATGAGTCCCACTGATTTATGTCACGTGTAAAACGCATTTCAACTTATAATATACGGAACATCCTCTTAGCGATCCACTTTTATAATAGCTGGCCTACGAAAATGACGCGCGCGTTTAGAGTGAAAAATTGATTTTCCGAATTGAATAATTCTCTCGCACTACTCTCACGACGAAAGATTGATGATATATTCCCGCTTAAACCAGTTCCAGTGCAGCGTCAATCATCAGTGTTAATTCACTCTATATCGAGATGATAGCTTCGCCTTATAATACACAACTCTTATTCTACATACTTCGCTAATTATACGACTGCGATAAATTAGAGTGATGCCCCGTAAAAAATATAAATAACCCAAGAGTCTCGTATCAATCCACACCATATTATACAACGTGCGACTGCAGTCTTCCAAGTCTCACTCACTCAACTCGCCGGCTCCGGTTCGCTTCACAGCAGCAGCACAGTTCCGCGTCTGCTCTTTGTTTTGATCGCCTCGTACGTACGTACACGCCATTCACGCGGCGGCGTATAATTGAAAGCGAGATATCAGAGCTGCGCTGCCGGCAGCTGCTGCACTTCCGCGATTTCGCGCTGTATATACACATGTGTACATACTGTAAAAGAAGCTCTCGAGACTTCGCATATACTCTCTGTTAAATCTCGCGATAACGCAGAGAATAAACCAATCGTCTTTTATACAAAAAAAAAAAATAAAAAAATAACGTCAGTGCCGTTATAAATAACCCGATCGAACGGCCGCTCGTGAACGCTCTCTTGTGCACGTACGTATATATATACACACATTAAGAGAGGCACACGTGCTCCGGAGAAAAATCGATTCGACGCGCAGCGCGCGCGACGAGAGAGGGAGAGGGTGTGCGATGCGATATTTCCTCTCGTGTGTATAAAGTCCGAAATCCGAGCCGACACTACACTGGGCGAAAATTTCATAAACGAGCCGCGACTGCTTCCGTAGAGGTTTTGTGTTTTTTATTGTAAGGTATAGAGTTATGCTCTGTATGTCGAGATTAAACGAAAAGGGATCAATCAAGTATGTATTTAACAAGAACGCTGTTGTCTTGATGAGATGAGAAGGTCGTGAAATATTCTCGCCTTCGCTCGAGAGAATTTTTCTTCAAGTCGCAGAGCGGCATAGATCAATTTTCCGATTTTTCGTCGCTCTAAAAATAACGTCTTCCTTGATGCCTCGATTAAATCAACCGAGTCCCCGAAGAATGCAGATCTGCTGATATTCGGATATCGGATATCGAGAGCAGCTTTTTCTGCTTTTTAATTCTCTTCTCAGCTCTCGGCGTATTAAATTAATGTATTATATGTATAGTTTGGAATGCACGGAAAAATGTGTCGATTTTATGCGATATCGAGAGATTCTTCACTTAATTTATTATTGGACATTTTTTTCTGACACAAAGTCTGATGGATATTATTTTTAAATATTTGCTGTATTCAGTCGTAACAATGCAGAAAGAATCTAACGATCGAATTGCCGTACTTCTGATGCGGAAGACACGTGTCTGACTTCACGCCAGTTCAAACACGCGCTTATATACTTACTCTATATACCTGAATTGCGCGCACGTGCAGCGAGAAGATACGCTGAAAACAACAATGTAGAGAGAGAAGCTTGATAAGGAGAAAATTGCAGCGAAGGAATTGCGATTCGAAGTTGCGGTTAGCGAGAGAGCATAGCAATTGATTTTCTCTCTCCTGCGGTCGACGGAATTTTTCGAAATTGTTTTATAATGAAGGAGTAGTGTTTGGTATTTATGGATACATCATCAGTATAGCCGTTCGATTATTGACATGCCTTATACATTATTTACATCGAGAGAACTTTTCCTTGTTACGCCAGGTTACAATGCGATGCATAAAGCTACGGATCGATCAGTTTCTCTTTTATCAGTGGGTTTACAATATTCTCGATATTCTCAAAACTATAAATTGGCCGCTATGCCATTTGTTTATCCAAACAACGGAACGAAAATCTATACATCATGACCGCATTCTTTCTCGTGATGTATTATACCTGTATACGGAATTGAAAATGCCCTGCGGTGCTGTATTTTTTTTTAATTACACCTCTCGATATTACTTCGCAACGGAGACAATCAATTTTCATCCTTTCCAAGCAACTTTGACTCGACTGCTCCGAGGATGAGTTTCTGTTAATTATCGCTCGATGCATCAAAAAAAAAAAAAAAAGAAGCCTCGTAAAAGTCTCGCCCACGTGCAGTGAACTTGAAAAATCGATGGAGAACAATCGCGATGTCGTAAAAAAAAAACTGTATAATAACTGAAAGGGTTTTCTCGGTGACGTGAAAACCGAGATAAAGCATAAGCCACACGATGATACTCGCATTCGATCCATCCTTCAGTTCTTTTTTTTCTTTGAAGTTTTCACGTCCTATCGCGCATCGTTTATCTGTACGAATAATCGATAAAATATGTCTTGGTCGATTCCTTGATTTTTTTTTTTTACCAAGTATCTAGTGTATATACCTACAAGGTTTCGAAGATTAGATTACCTCTACTGATGTGCTCGTTAACACACTTTTGACACGCCCTCGGCTTCCAAAAATAACACAAAAAAAAGTTATACATCCAACTCTGGCCGAAAATATTCACTGCATGTCGTCACTCCCGTAACCCGAGACGCGTGTGTCAAAGGTGACCGTAGCATGCCACGACCGCGAGACAAAAGAAACAGCACCTCTAGGACTGCGCAAAAAAAGAACTCTCCCGAATAAGATTACTGGCGGCCGATCGTCTATAGCAAAAAAAAATTGTGGCTATACTGATAAATAGATATACAGTCGACTCGGGGGCGATAAAAGCCATTCGTCGCTTATATACATATAGCTATACAGAAAGATCGAAGCCCTTCTCGTTGTACATACTATATAGCCTTTGGAAGAGAGCTAGGGTGAGAAAGTCGCGCGTTATACAGAAGTTTTTATGTCGCGCGCGGCGGGAAACCGATAATCCATGCGGATTGCTTTGACGGCTCGGATAGACGCTAATTGACGGCGATGGGTATACCTCGCGGACGTCGGAATTTTTCGTTCTTTTTTTTTTTATACGCGGGGAACTGTTCTGCAGCTGTATGTATGAATTACTATCGCGGGTAGTATAGTATACACACGTTTTACAGCGGAAAATTTATAGACCGAGAAACGTATATAGATAAGTAATATAGAAGGAGGAAGGGATGAAAAATGCCGGGATTGCGTGCGCGCGACAGTCTCACGTGAATCCGACGCATACGTCATTGTAATGTACAGTGTGTTAGAGGTATAGCTTTCTTTTTAAGGCGAAAATGATAGCTCTGTAATTGACTCTGATATATACTCGCTCTTTTCGCGGTGGAAAGCCGTGTAATTCATCTAAAATTTATATTGTAATACATATACCCGGAGCCCTTGATATCTATTCACGAAAAGGCTGATGTTTGTAACCAAGTTTGCCGCGCGAGTTTGTTTGTAGGGCGAGAAATTTGAAAAGCCCGCGCGTGTTATATGTTTTACCCAGGATATAGTTTGTATTATTAAAATCATAATGGGCTGCGTCGTGGCGTTGACATGAACTTATCCCGTTGTATTTAATAAACATGATTTTCTCTTTCTCTCTCTCGAAGTTTCCACTGTGTTGGAAAACACGCAAATACATGCACAGCGAGCAATGGCTTTTACGTAATTTACCGCTTCTGCTAATAATTCAAGTCAATTAGAGTGGAACTTTTCTCGTTATAGAATTCCTCGACTAATTCTTGTTTCTGCTTTCAAATTGTGTTTAATAATAGCTTTGCGTATACCGTTGCCACCACCGCGACATCATTAATGAATTTTAACTCCATAATATTATAAAATAATACGCCTATAATTAAACCATCGAAAACTAAATCCGAAGCCCGCATCCCTGAAGCATCGCGGCAAAAAGAGACGCCGTATCAAAGTGTCCCCCTTTATAGTTCGCCCCACGTGTGCGACGCGTGTGTAGCCTCTCGCCGTTTCATTGAGGGACGGAGAGCGTCAGTAGACACACACACACACACACACACACAC
>UCQR01007519.1:0-11916 GCA_900474235.1 Cecidostiba semifascia | reverse complement strand
CAATTTTTCCTAAAGTTAAATAAACGAAAAATAATTTTCATGATTTCTATCAAGAGGTATACAAACATTGAAATTCCAAGAGCAGTGACTGCGTAAACATCTAACAGATATGTTTGCCACCATGTAAAATCCATAGTTACAGATCTCAGTGAATCCTTTCCATTTCGTATCACGTACTCTATCCAATATGTCGACGTATCTATTGTCTTTTGCGGACGATCCCGGAATAATCGAGAATATTTTTTTATATTTTCCCTATAATTAAAAAAAAATTAAACTTATTTTAACTACAATATTCTGCGTTATTTAATAATGAAAATAATTATATTTATAATTTATACCTGTAAATAGGATTTGTTAAGATTTCATTCAAAGCCTCATCTATCTTTGATTGCGTAATGCTTGCTAGGTCAACTTTAATTGCTATTTTTTTGCTAACATAATTGTTAGCGTTGCTCCACTGATCAAATGCAAATGGCACACATAACATCGGGACCCCGTAATAAATTGATTCTTGTGTTCCCAGTAGACCAGCGTGCGTTACAAATACTTTAATATTTGGATGCTCTAAAAATCGGCAAGGTATTATAATCACATTGAATTATTAAGTACTTGCGCTAATATCTATGAAATTAAATGCTTGTTTTAAAATTTACGGAGAACTTTTTCTTGTGGTATCCAGGACATGGTGAGAACGTTGTCTGGAACTTTAATGGACAATTTTTCAGATTTAACTCGCATTAAAACTCTTATCGGCGCAATTTTTGCCAACGATGTAAATATGATTTTCACAATTTCTTCAGGGAATACATCTAATGTGTATATAGAGCCAAGACTAAAGTAAACTATTCCTCTTTCACTTTCATCCATCCATTTTTTGAGTTTCTATAAAAGCATAACAAAGTAACAAGACTGTTTTTTTAAAATTGTTTCCTTATACTCACGTCAGAAAGTTCAGGACCATCATTTTGTATGTGTAGACCGCCAACTTCGATTAATCCCGCTGTCGTTGGCTTAACACCATTGATGGGAAAGTAATTATTTATTAGAACCAATGAAGCTGTCCGTTCAAGTTCTCGTATAGTCGGTACCTCTGGACCAAAAAGCTTCTGAAGTAATTGATTTTGGATTCTTGAGTAATATAAGTAATTAAACTTCATATAATAAAACATGTAAGTATTGTAGAACCGCGCAAAAAAGCCATTTCCTTCCGGAGTGGGAGCCAAGTTGTTTGGGGTATACGCAGGATTTTCTGGAATCCCTATCATGTCGTACATCCACGGATAGAGAGATCCGGTGCTCACAAGGACAACAGGTATATTCCACAGGTGTCCGAGTACCATATAGCAGTGAGAGTTGAGCATCTAATTTTATATTTAATTAGTATATCATAACACAAAATTGGTTAGCACGCATAATGCTAATACGTTTACCTGCATTATAATCACATCATAAGGTGGATCTTTTGGTGGATCGCGCACGAAATTCAGAAATTCTGGATGCTCCATTTTTTGGCATCGCAAGTAACCCATCCACGACATCATGCTAAAATTGTAGTGCATATTTTTTACATCCTCATAGTGACTGAAAATAGGATCCGCTTTGTCCGGCAATTTCATAATCTGTGTGTAATTCGGATGTGATTTAGGAAGTGTATTCACGCTGATCAGGTCAACTTGATGTCCTTTACTCGCGAGACCCTTTAATAATTGATTTATCATCATAAAGTGACTCTGCTTCGGAAGTGGATAAAGCGCCAGTATTCTATAGCCTCTGCATATTTCAGCAGTTCCCACAATAGCCAGTAGCAAAATAAGTATCTTGATGTCCATTGTTGACTTATTCTATACTCTTCGTAAATATTACAAAAGACCTTTTACTATACGTTACACACCTATAAATATAAATAAAATGAAATTGCTTTTGTCGATCGTCATGACTTATACACTCCCAGACCGTTTTGATGCACATCAGTTCAACGCGCGAGCACTTTATTGAATAACGTGTAACTTTCTGCTAATATTAGCGCAATCGCTTTCACGTATCGGAGATGAAAGATTAAATTTACCATTGCTTATCTTCCCAGCTGGCTATGCTGACCTTTTTATTGGTTATCTGGATTGTCTGACAATATCAGACTGGCAAAAGTTTCAACATGATTGGTTACAAAAAAATAAGTAAAAAATTCCGACAGAGTATGGCATTTTCCACAATATGTCCAGAAATGAAAGCATTAATTATTACGAGCCTTTTAACAAGCTGTCACCTGCCTTTTGTCTTATTATTTCCGTCGCAGACAATTGTAATAAGAAGGAAAATTCTATATAAAACTTCAAGTTTATACGGTCACAAAAAAAACAAATCAACTCATCAGATGTCGTGAAACTATCCACCCAATAAACCACAGCAGTCATTCGTGAAGACGACAAATCTCGCGAGCGCAGCAAAGAAGTTCACCGCTGCCATCGGCAAAATCATCTCTTCCGTATATAAACGTTCCTGCCTCAAAGAGAACTCTCCTGCATCTCAAACAATAAACCGCAAGCGTATATATCGCGCGATTTATCGTCCGTGCAACAGTAGCCGCAGGAGCGTGTCGAACTTCTCCGCCGCAAGCTCTTCTTCATTCTGTTTGACGACGTCGACGTTTGTCTCGATGATGCTGTACCACATCCGCTCGAACTTTGCTCGAACACACGCACACAAGAAGACGCTGAGCCAAGAGCACTATAGGCAAGCCTAATGAAATCCCAAACACGCAATTAGAGCTTATGCGATGCGTTAGTCTCTCGTCCTACTGCACAGAGGCTTTAGTGCGTTTGCTGTGTGTGCATGTGTATGCGTATTATGCGAAACAATTGGCTGCGAAATTTTGGAGGTAGGGAACACTTATCGCTGACGCAAAGCGCTAATGTCTCGTTGAAAAGTTATGGCGTTACGGATAATCGACAGCCGGAGCGCGTTGCTGCCAGTGGATCGTTCGTTCCAATTTGCAAATTACGAGCGCTCTTGTCTCCCGCTTGTGGAATGGCTATGCCAAACAGTTGGAGGTATGGGAGAGAGAGAGAGAGAGAGAGAGAGAGAGAGAGAGAGAGAGTTTCGATTTGAATATATCACGTGCGAATTGTTGCGCAATTCTGCATGCAAAATCGACGATGTACCTGTATTAGTGCTCGATGATGTTCTGGGAGTTTGTGCAGCTTCAGAGCGTTTGAAGCTTTTACTTGAAAACGGGTGCGCACATGATCAGTGTTAATTAAAATTTATTGAGAACGAAAGATACAATTCGTGCAGAAATAAATTTACAGATTTAAAATTAAACTCATTATTCACCGCGTGATCACGTCAAAATTATCGTACCATCATAAAAGTAAACGTCAAAACGAAAAATAATATCAAAATTCTACAACGTAAACCTCGTAAAGTCCATAAATCTCTAAACTGGCGCATATACAGCGTCGTTTCGCCATAACGAACGCACGCGGTCTTGCATCGGCACCATCTGCGTTTCGCCGAAAAAAGTTCCCAAAAAGTACGACCCGACTGCAGTATATATGTACGGGTGCCACATTGACAATATTTCATCTGATCGCAGCTCGAGAAATCTGAATAAATGGCGAGCAATCGGACGATCAATGTGTCATTGGATAATCGTTACACAGCTCGGCTATGCTTCGTTGATAAATTTGGCCAAAAAATGAGTCAAAAGTTTGCGAGAACTGCGTTGAGGGGATTGACGACGGTTCGACGCAAATATTTGCCGATGACTTGGATGTTTGAGAGACAGCTAAAATTGAGTATTCTGCATTTTCTTTTTGTAGTATATTATTGTGAATTTATCTGACAGATAACGCTGATAAATTTGATTTTATTTTTATCTGTTTAATGAGTACAAATATATACACTGCTTCGATAAAATGCAATTTATGTTTCGAGTATTCTTGCTAAGAATTAAATTTGTCAAAAAATTGAGTTGGATCGATATAGATGCGAATACATTCTATAACAATTATTTCGTTAATAAAAAGTTTAAAATATCGAATTCTGAGAATATAAAAAAAACGTCAATTACACCCATCCCCTCGACCTCTGAAAATCTCCATTTCTGAACAACCCACGCAAAACTGGCGTTCTGCACCAAAGCAGAACCCATCAATCTTTCACCTGTGCAACCTCAATTAATTTTGTGCATTATAACCAAACCCATTATACACTATCGCTACCGGCTCCTCAAAATTCCACGCGCGAGACCTCTATCTTCTCTCTCTCTCTCTCTCTCAGACACCGCATCTCGGATAGGTCCGGCCAAAATGCACGCTCGAAACGCGATACACTATACACAGAGAGAAGGCGCCTCAATTATATCCTTCTTACGCTAGCCGAGCGTCAAGTTTCCCGTAACCATTATCCCGAAATCTCGTTAATGTTCCGTTTGAGACAGAGAGGTCTGCCTTTACATCGAAATTCCCACAAAGGCGACGGGTCCGTGTAATTTCGCCTTGATGCCTTCTATATATACTGCGCCGAATTGTAGACTACTGTATCGACACCGCTGTATAACGATAAGTCTGTAAATAAACGGGTGGGAAAACTTTGTGGCGAAACTCACGAGATAGAAGTTTTCGAGGCAACTAGTGCAGAATGAAAGTTGCGGGGGAGGAGAGAGCTGATTACAGGTCTGCAAATTAAAGTCCAGCTAGGGCATACGGGTGGGTGTTTTTGTATTTTTAGAAGCCGAATGAGGCGTGACTGCATCTGACTGTGTCCTTGTTTCGAGACCGCATGGATGGATGCGGAAGGTGGTGGGCCAAATTACAAGTTGTAGTTTCAATTAACTCCCTGTGCATACGTCTACTCTAATTGTAATTAATCTTTGTAATAAGTACATAAACCTACGGCCGACATTTGTTTCGTAATATACGCGAAAAGCAAACAGTACGAGTTTTTTTCTCCAGAGCAGCTGCATATTCTGCTTGATGTAATTCTAGCAATATGTTCAGCACATCCCATAGGGCTCGACTCCTTTGCAGGCCGTAAATATTTACCCGACGTTGATATAATAAAACCACGGGGTAATAAACAGGTCGGTGCACTAGACTCGCGTAACGAACGCTTAATCATTCAAGCGCCTTCGTTGCTATATTCACGAAAACTTTTGTCTGCGAGGAGGAGTTTAACCGTCGGGCGATATTTGGATCAGTTCATTAGTGTTGCTTAAAGTTTAACGAAGATGAAGGAATGTATACTATATGCTGCAGCTTCACGTAATATAATTTCACTAGTATATTTCAGGACGTTCGAGTTATATTTGCACTCAGGTGAGGGTAGGTTTGTTCAGCTAATTATATACTTCCATTGACGTCAGACGTGTTTTTGTTTTTTTTAATAACCCCGAGGTATGTGGAAGAATTTTTTTCCTTAATATGCAGACTGCAACGATTGTTCTTCGCTTATTTTGCTCGTTTTGCTTTTATTACTTTATTAATTATTTGTTACTTTTTATTCAACGTTAGCGCACGCAAAGTGTACCATTGCTGCTTTAAGAATTCATAGATATTAAAAGAGATATCAACTTGAGAAAATTTCGCAAAATTATAAGCACATTATAACTTTACTAAAATCTATCACAGAAACACGGGGACCCGTATATCTATTTGCAAAATAAGCTCCCAAATTATATTAACTGGATCACTAAACAAAGGCCCCTTTCCCTCTGAAATTCACGCGCTTCATGCTTTGATGATAGCTTTATCATGAGGAACTCACCTACCTAAACGCTGGTATAATACACACACGACCAATTAACTCGTTAAAAGAGCCCACGTGACGCAAAGCGGATCGAAGAGAAGCGCATTCCAATGGTATTTTATCCCGACGCCTCCGCAATTTTGCGAACATTATACAATTAATTCGTAAGAGAGGTAGCATTTTATCGGGGTTACGTTACTTTACGCGTGAAATGTTGCTCACTGAACTATGTATGTGTGCTCTTGTTTGATTGGCGAAAGTTCAGCTGGAACGTAATGAATTTTTTTTTTTTTTTTCATGATTTATACGCTCGTAAATTTTATGAGTTACGTTTGTGATTAAACGTTTAGTGAGTCATTTCGCGTCTCGTTTGATTTAATGTGGATTATATTTATGGATAATGAATTGAGTATACTGCGGATAAACTTGATATAATTGAAAGTGCGGATGAAGGTGGTTTCACTTTATAAATACACCTTTTCATCGCGTCATAAATCTTAAAATAGATATTCCACAAAGTTTTCTGAACGATCAAACTAAATTATTATAGACTCGAAACACGGAATGTATTATAAATAGTTATATCTAAAGTGCTGTAATAAACCATTTCTTTAAAGCTATGTGGTGTGAGATTAAAATACAATAACATCGTTGGTGTATTAAAGACATGCACATAATGAAAAATTGTCAAATCAGTCATCGAATTTCAATCAAAATCACCTGAATCAAGTTACAATTTAATCAATGGCGCCTCGGTCGTAATCTTTCCTCGATCAAAAATGAATTTCGAATTTCCCACTATATTTATCTAGCCACTGAGCGCGCGGCGGAGAATAATGTCTCAAACACCCGACAATTCGTGCTTTATTCCTCGCGAAACGTTCTGCTTCGGAACAATGGGGCTGAACTTTCTGCGAAGATCGTTCGGAAAGTTCTGTCATCATCCGAGGAGATCGCCATTGTCGTCGTCACGCAGTCGTTATCCTTTCTCGTATCAACAAGTCGTTCAATAAGGTGATCATTCCAACGCCTCAAACTCACATACTTGCCCTTTTCTGCTCTTCATTTATATAAGTAACTTTTTTTTTTCAGAAAAAATATGACGATTTGAAATAGACGTTATCAAAATATAATAAAATGATGTGGTACTTTTAAAAATTGAATGAATAATTTTTAAATAAAATTAGAATAAATAATGAACGCCTAATACACATTTAATGTATTCATCAAACTGATGTGGATTAAATCATACATTCCATTTTTTTACAGAGCCCTACTGTCCAGCAATATTTGACGGCTGGTCGTGCTGGCCGAACACGCCTGCGGGAACGACGGCCTACGCACCCTGCCCGGACTTCATCACCGGATTCGACCCCACACGTGAGTATACCATTCATTTTATACACGATGCTTTGCAAATTTTCATTCGCACGACGTGCCTCTTTCCGCCTCATAAATATTCATTGTTTATTAATATAGATAGTATTTATTTTGGATTTTGTGTAAACGAATTCCGATTTTTGCTTTCCGATACTCTGATATTCTGCTCGAATAACTCGATATGGAAGGTTCGATTAAGAGAGTGACTATTAAGTTCAACAAAATATTCAAATTAAAACGTTAAAAATTCACTGAGATTATAGTAAAAGCGAGAATATGAGATGCAAGATCACGTATAGTTACGTTTATTTGTAAAAAATTTTGTATTTTTTGGAGAATGGTGGGATTTCATATGGGATAGGTATTTTATTAATTTATTTCGTGTAACTTGAATAGGCAGTATTTATTCAATAAGTACATGCTTATCTGCAAGAAATACAGACAAAAACTTGCGTTTTGGCTATACACTGCTAATTCTTTACCAAAACGTAGGCTATGCTAAAGATGATACTAACGAGTAAAAACAAAGTATTGAAAAAAAAAGTATTATGATTCGCGTCATTCATTTTTGCAATAAAAAGTAAATGTATTATTTTACTTAGCTAATATTTTTACATTACATCTTTAAAAAATAATCAACGCATGCAGGAACATTATATAGTTTCCTCTCTTAGATTTTATTATTATTATATGGCGTTTTATGAAACAAATGTACATTAACAATAAAATATATATGTAACTTGTACAAAATATTTGTCATAGTTGCATCGATTATCATGTATAGAAAATATACGTGATGTCTGTTCATAATTGTAAATCAAAAATTCTATTACTACATATTCTTGTATCGTGTGATCTACAATAATTTCATTGTCACATAATTACAGGAAGTATCACATTTTTGTGCAATCAACGTAGATTTTAAATTAAATAACTATCTATAAGCGTAAGTAGAAATATATCTTATGTTACTCTTCACGTATTTACAATAGTTTTTGCATTACAAAAGCGACTGAACAACTGGATTGTCGATTTCCGACAACTGCTGAAGTATCTTGCAGTGCTGATGATCAAACTCACTGACGATCTTCTCGTTTATTAATTTTGCTGCTATTATATATCCATGTACATTCTTACTCGCGATCAAACCCTCCAAAAAGGTTAACCTATTTCTGATGGTGGTCGAGTACTCGTAGAAGCTAAAGTTGCAAACGAACTCGTTGATTAGCTCGACGATCTGCATGAAGTACTCCGGCGTATACTTCTCGACTAAGTAGCCGATGTTCCGACCAACCTGGATCCCGAACTCCTCGAACGAAGGCTCGACTTTCATATACTCGGTGCATAGATACAACATTATGTGCGACCAGGCATGCTGATAAGGTGAGAAGATGGTCCAGAATACGTTGGACAGGCTCTCGACCAGCTTCAAGCTTCCTTTGAATTTCTGCACCTGGTAAACGACGATCTGTATGACGCTGTCGACGACGTTCGGCGTGAGCTTGCGCTGCTCCATATTTAGGCTGTAAAAGCGCTTTGACTCTATGCTCAGCAGTTGCGCCAGGTACCTCAGTCTGTCTTCAAAGTGAAGACTCGTCGGGTTCAGATAAACTTTGACTATGAACCGATTGGCATTGCTGAACTCTAAGTGTGAGTTCTGCAAATAGATGTTCAGCACTTTGTTGTAAAAGTCGTCCGAGAGATGATCCTTGCACTCAGGCTTGAGATTGTCAAACAGCTGATCCAAGAACTTGGCTGCGTCGTGGTTGGACATACCCTTTTCGACAAAATCGTGCAGTTTGCGCATTATTTGCTCCGCGTAAGCCGATGCGTAGTCCACGGGAATGACCTTGGACCTCATAAGGTTGTAGAGAATGTCGTCCTCGCTGAATATGACAAAGGATACATCCTCTATGCAGGTGCTCATGAGCTTCCAAGTTTCGTCGCTCGGTCTCTTGGCAAAGAGCTTTCGGATCTTCTCGGCTAGTATCTCGCGAATAATCGGATGCTCTTCTGTGCGCCAAAATTCCGCGAAGAAGTCCACCAAGTCGTTGCGCGCGGCCATCGCGTTCATCAATCGTATCGCGTGTCGCTTCATAAACAGTCGTTCCGTCGACAGATTCCTCGACAGCACTATCATCTTGTCGGATGAGGTACGATAAGATACGTACGACCAGAGCTTCAGGCCGTCGTTTATGTAGTTCTTGAAGGAGTACATGTAGTGCGCCTGCAAGTAATTCTCGACCAAATCGATGGGTATGGGTGTCGTCGTATTCCTGATGGCTGCTGTAATGTGGAGAGCGTTGAGATAACCGGTATTACGGTCCTCGTCTGTCTCTTTAGGCAGATACGTCTGGGCGATCCTGGAGAAGGTCACGCCGTCGAACATGTGTCCCATGATGTTGAAATTGCGCTCCTCGATCGAACGCTCGGCGAACTTGATTGGCACATCTTGATACCAGCGCAGCGCTTTGAGAAAGAGCTTCACTCGTCTGCGCTTCTTCGAGGTGACCTCGTTTTTACAGCATTCGTAGTACTGCTCCCAGTTGTCTTTGATCTCGTCGTAATTTCTCTTCAATGCGATTATGGCTTCTGTGAGGTATATTATCTTCTTCCTGACTTCTGGCACAGGTTTGTCTTCTTCAAGAGGTAACTCGTCATAGAAATTATCGAGCTGAGCATCGTCTTCTTCGTCTGGAAACCACGTATTGTATAATTCTGGCTCGTGCTTTTTCAGCTTCTCCTTAGTATATATGATCCAGCTGATTTTTTCGTTTTGTTCCTTCTTCAGAGTCTCTTCTACTATTTTTAGTAAATGCGGATAGTCTTTGATTGAAAAGCCTTGCACCGAATTATTTTTCTTCAGGTGACGCTCGTTAAAACTATAAATGCCTTCGACCACGTTCTTCTTGTAGTCCATATTCAGCCAGTAATTATTCTTGAAGCAAACGTCGAGGTACCTTCGCTCATACTTGGCTTCGTCCTCAAGTAACATCCACGACACGCCAACTCGTCCCTCGAGAAACAACTTCACTATTAGTTCGATAATCTCGTCAACTGGAAGACCATGACTGTCGCAGTAATGAACGTTCTTTTTGAGTATCTTAATAAGCACCCAATACTCTCTGGCCGTCTCCTTCTTTAGCTTCAGATGCTTTATAAGGTTGAACAAAATACTCCAGTACTCCTGTTCGAAAGTGTCCAGGTCGAATTCCTGTGTGATTCTGTCGAGCATGCCACAGATCACGTCGGCCCTTTCAGTTTTGTACTTCTCGTTGACGAATCTCAGCACGTCTAACAGCGCTTCCATGCTCTCGTTCAGTTTGCATAAGTAGATCAGCTGCGAGAAGAGCCTCTTCCGCTTGAGAGGCTTCCAATGCTTAACGATCTGCATTTTCATTGCTGGTATGGCCTCTTGGACCGGTAGGTAGCACCACCAAGAAGAATCAGAGTCAGAAACTTCGACCTTATGACGGACTTCGATGATTCGCCGAGCCAAGGCGTAACGCTCCTCCTTAGGCAGCAGCAGTAGAAACTTCGGCGTCATCTTCTCGACTTTTTCGTAGAGGTCGAAACCATACTTTTCTTTGACTTTGTCGCGCAGTAAGGTAGCTTTCTTATCTTCTGGATAATAGCCCAGATAGTTTAGCATCTCGTCAATGTTGAACATGTCCCATCGATTTTCCAAAATGTTGCCGAACATCGTTTCGAACTCTTTTTGCGTCAGATTGTCGCATATCAGTTTCAAAGGCATCAGCTCTATTATGTCTCTCGGTCTCTCTATCAGTATGTGCTTCGCATTTTTCAAAAACATCATGGTTCGTCTATTTCCCAGACTAGCCGAAGTGTGACATATCTCTTGCATGTTTACGAAAACTTCCGGATGCTTCGTCACAAGCAACGGCATGAAATTCTCGTACTGATTGATATCGATCACCCTGAACATAGTCCGGCCTATTTCATCTCTCCTCTCATATGGATTCGTAAACTTGAGATAACGCAAAGCAACTTCAGGATACTTACGATAAATAATCTTCAGTACTTTGTTCGACAAGACAATCTTGTGCTTGACGATCGCTTCATAAATAAAGTCGCTCCTGCAGGCCGGCAGAAAATTCGTAGCCTCTTGTACACCGTAAGTGGCGACAAAGCCGTCGAAAAAATCTTCGGCCAGTTTTACCTGTTTATCTGCAAGACCGACAGCTAGTTTCTTGACGATTTCACGGCGCGTACTCATCGATACGAATGGTAGCAGCTTCTTCGAGAAGTACTCGTAGTTAGTGATGGATTTGTCACTACCATCGTAAAACCATCTAGCCCTGAGGGCCTCTATTATCAGGTAGATGTCGTCGGATTTGAGAGCCTCGATTATAAAGTCATGGGACTTTATTTTGACTCCGGCAAGAACTTTGATTAAAGGCACTATAGCTTTCGGTACGTTCTCCGCATTGACGGCTGTCTCGAAGTCACATCCTTTTTTAATAGCCTCTATGACACACGAGACTATGCGGCCTATCTCCTTGAATTTTTCCACCCGAGTTTCGCCGGCGATCTCTTGAATCGCATACAAGTGACTCGATGATAAGTGCTCCATTTTTGTAGATCCGGCGTGGGTGATCAATCTGGAAAAAAGTTTTTATAAGTATCTCCGTAATTCTATATTAAAGCATGTGATTTAAGATTTTTTTGCTCAAGCGATGTACATAAATTTTAAAAATAAATTTTCAAAAATATAATAATTGTTGATAAAACGATTTAAATTAAGGGGCCTCTAGGACAACATTATAT
>UCQR01007516.1:0-10953 GCA_900474235.1 Cecidostiba semifascia | reverse complement strand
TTCAAACTTTGTAAAATAATAGATAATTATATAACTATTCAGTATAAATTTGATGAACAAAAATTGCATGGCATTTTCCTATGATAAAACAATCTGGTTAGCTTTAAATTATCCATCGCGCAATCGACCGCCCCGCACATAATTCACACAAAAAACGCTTCAAATATCGAAAAGGAAAAAATAATAACATAAAAAATCGTCTTTATACTTCAATCATGAAACAATCAACTTCCTTCACATTTTCCTCCAGCTTCCACCATGCTCTTTGATCCCGAGTCCACCGCATCCAACCTCCTTCCAGCCGACTTCATCAGAGCTTTACGACTACTCCACTCTTCAGATCCCGGCAGCGTCGACGAACTGCGCTCTATACTGGACGCTTCGATCGCCGAACGTTACGGCTCATCAAAGACGATACTCTCCCGGTTGCCAAAATCGCGCTTCCGATGCGAGGCTGAAGTGAGGTGCGACGGATCGTTTACGGATGCAGGTGGCAACGACGTCGGTGGCAAAGACGAGGTGCCCAGGATCTCCATTCCCGACGAGGAACAGGCTGATGGAGCTGTTTGCAAGGTGTGCGATCGACGCTTTATGCTTGCAATATCTGTATAGAAATGTCGCTTATATAAGACTGCGAATAGTGTGTCTGTAAGCTCGTCTTGCTGTTCTCGGCACTGACTACTGACTGTGATGAAATAAAAGACATTTTCAATCTGAAAAGTATAAAAATTGGTATTAGATAAAGTGAAGATATTAATTTAAGTCACTATACAGTCGCTCGTGCATAGTAAATAGCATAAACAAAACTAACTCGAATGATAAATATTTGTCGGGAATACGCTGCATTGATATGGCAGAGTCGAAAAATATGTAGCCAAACTTTCGGCCGAAAAAAGAAAATTGTTTATAGCTGTTTGTTGTGAAAAGCATTTTACACGGCGGCCGGACTCACAAATAAACTTTTGCATCCTTTTAAGTGAGCGTAAAGGACAAAGGGAAACTATTTTGCGATGCGCTGCCTCTAGCTGCGCGCTTTGTGCCGTGAAACTCCTGTTTACAAAGTTGTCCCGACTCTAGATATACAATATGACGAAACAATAGTTTACAGAGCAAAGTTATAATTTTATCGCGAGATCCAACTTGATGAATGTAACCTGCAATTTTAAAAACTAAAATGCGCTAATTAAAGCGTCCGGTGAATCGGGTGCGTGAATAATCGTATGCCATACAATTTTCGAAACAATGTGACGTTTGTTTATGTACATTTTTATGAGTATAAAACTTGTGCCAATAAAAATTAACGTTCCAAAGGTGTGCAACGTCCCGGAATTAGGTCCGCTGATACTGATTCATTGTCGAGACTGCGGTGAGTGTTACCACCCGCTCTGTCATCACCCGCCGGTGATCGAACTATGCGCTCAGGATCCTGATTTTCTTTGGCGATGCGGCGAGTGCGAAAAGAAAGCGACGGTTCTGGGAAAAACGACTTGTGCATTGCCGAAAGATTCAACATGGAATCGCCGTGATTTAGATACGAAGAAATGTGCAAAGAGAGCCGCTAAAAAATCGACGATTCACAACTACAGTATAAGGTGATTTATGTTGTTGAGTGTTACATTTACACAAATATTCGTGAGATAAAATAAGTTGACTATGCGTTTATTTTTTTGGTAAATTTAATTTTACTTTAGAGAGACAAGAATAATTTTATTCTTACAGAATTGATGATTTCATTTCTTTACATGTTTGATTCAAATATTTGATATACCATATACAATATGGACTAAATCATTACACTATTAAAATAAATAGAAGCCAACTTTCTTGATTGTTCATCACTTTTAATTTATGCGTATCTATCACTCTATTCACGCTTACGGAACTGAAAAATATTGCGTTACAATAAAGTCGATTAACACAATTCATTCATCTTGAAGAAGAAAGATTTTTTCATATATTTTTAGTATTTCTTAAATATATGTTCAATAAATTCAAATTCCATTTTCATTTACATTCTTTGACCTGTGCATACTTGTTCGATCTTTTTACTTGCAATATATCCTTATTTATAAAACTTTTTTTTCAACTAGTGAATGCAGAATAAATTTTAAGCATGTAAGAAAAATATCGAAAAAGCATATAGACTGGCACCCTCAATATTTTTTTTTCAAATACTGTTATTACATCGTTGAAAGAATAAAAAACAAGTAATTTTTTAATTCTTTGCACATCGGTTCACAACCAACTTCGCATCATCATGTTCGTATACTTTGTACGAAATGCAGGAATCATACATGTTTTATAAAAGATAAAACTAAAAACGGAGAAAATAACAAACAAGTCCTGCTTACACATTCTCACCCATTGGCCACGCGAAAAGTCGATTAAGATAGAGATGTAGCTTGCGAAGGAGCTTCGGTTATGCAATATAAAGGTGCGGAATGACATATACTTATCGCCTAGTTCTACCCGTAAGCTTAAAATATTGAGAGTTTAATGAAAAAATCATATCTGTCGTTCGGTTTTTTTATCGATCGTAAGATTCCGATTTACTGAGTATATTCACTCGAAATACTAAAATATACGAAGTTATTGACTTGACAAGTTAACGCTAAGAACGTTCAAGCGCTAAAAAGTTGTACAAATATTTATTGCTTTAAACTAGATAACAAAGGTAATTTAAAGTCCGATTTGTTAGTCGTAAAATGGAAGTCAAAACAATCAAAGTGGCACTTTTTTTAACTCCATACTTCTCGTAGCAATAAAAAAGCAATTATACTAAAAATAACATACCTTTCTTTATAATATAACAGTAACATAATTTGGCATGCAAGATTAACATAAGTTTCAAAAAGCCACGTCGATAAAAGCATGATTTCAAAAAATGCAAGATCGACAACGAAAAAAGAACGATAGAAAATTTAAGCGTTTCATTTTCTGATAAATCATCTAGTAGCAATCAGACATGACGTATTTTTACATTGTATGCGCTCTCGACAATTAGATAACAAGGAAACATAAATTATGCGTTCACATTATCTTTAGTGCATCACTTGGCACCTGTTTTATATCTGACGGCCTAGTGTACTCGATAGAGGTCGATATTTTTTGATTATAAATATAATATATGTAATGTACATAACATTTACAATCGATTGATGTATTAACGAATTAACTATACTCTCGCTGCATGACAAATTGTTTATGTAAAAAAATTATTACATTGGAAAATTTTTACATCAACAACAGGGTGTATGTGTTAAAATTTTCGTTATCAACCTTATTTATATGGCATCACACATTGATATATGAATTTAGTTATATCAAAATTTTTGTTGTGGACAACCATATGCTCACTGTTGGTACGTTCTCAAACATTTTTTTTTTTGTTTTTTTTTCTTTTTGGACCATTTTTAGCAGGATGGTAAAAGTAATTTCTTCTTTACATGAAACGTATTTATCCGTTTAAATATTACATAATTGCCATCAGATATCTTCAATAAATTCGAGAAAAAAATGATCTTACAGAATCAATCATATTTATCAAAATATAGAACCTTCTTACTGGTATACGGTCGCATATGTAAAAATGTGCAAAAACGATATTGTAAATTGCAAGTGCCACACAATCTACAGTTCACATTAAGCTTACTGACTACGAAAATCATTTATGCCTAGATTATAATTATACATATAATACAATATGTATACATACATAGTTGAGTCGTACCGAACTCTACAAAAACTGTATCAACTAATAAAAACTTTTAAAAATCCTTGTTGATAGCATTACATTTTTTAGTGTATACTACTATATACTATTGTTGCGGAAATTTTTTAAGAGCTCGGCACGCTTTTGTAACGATGTTTGATCATTAATCGCGAGCCGCTTCTCATCTTCACAGTACTTTTTTTTAATAATCTTGATTGATATTTTTAAATTACCGATATTGATTTGTTTTATTATTAGTATTGAAATTCAAATGAATTGTAAGATTCTACGAGACTATTTATAATTTTGTACGAAAGATCATTTGAGTGCCAAATACAGATTGAAAACGTTTTTTCTACTTTAACTTTACAGTGTTTGATCTCTTAACTTTATTACCTGTGCAGAATTATAATGTTTCTTCTTGAAATCAACTTGAACTTACAGTTATAAACTCTGATATGATACAAAGTCGTTTAAAACTACGACTGTTGAATCAAACATTTAATCAAAGCATTTTAAAATTCTGAGATCACTTCGTCAAAGCTTTCAATCGATCTTTTCTAAATAGGTTTAAACAAGATATTCAAAGCCGATAAAAGTTCCATTGACTAGATTAATTAATTCGACTAGAATTCTTATTTTAAAATTTTTGTTTACTTTTCTCAACTTTGCTCTCAGACTTTGCATTACACTGTAGACCAAACACGAAAAATGCTGCTACGAAAGTAACATAAGCATTAGACATACTCATTGTAAATCTGGAGTTACGATACAATTGTTGTATTCACCTAATAATTATTTCTACATCTCGCTACATAGTGATGATAGCAAAAAACCATCATCACATTTTAATTAATAATCATCATAGAGTAACAAAGATCATTCCCGTCAATCTGTGCCTGCTGCTAGTATAATTTCAGATTGTTGCGTTTGTCGTGAGATTTCACGTTAAATATCAAATTACAATCATATTTTAAAGTAACGGCAACAAGCAGGCGTTCAGATCCAGCAAAACCTATCTTAAGATGTTAAATGTAAAATTAAATTTTACTCGATTAATCCACCTTAAGTAGATGTAAACCATTTCCTACAACCAGCTGATCCACCGGGAAATCCAACATGACGGTGGCATGGAATGCCATGTTTGCCGAAGCTATCACGTACTCACATAGAGAAAACCAGCTAAACGCTGTTGACAAATTAAAATATGTATAAGTACTTACTGGTTTCACCTTGTTATACATTTTTTTAAGCAACTCAAGCAGAATGGTAAAAGAGAAATTTTAAATGGTGTTTCTTACCCAGATCATGGCACAATAATCGATGCTTCAAGAAGAAGATTATAAGGCCGACAGTGCTGATCATGCTCGTTGTGAAAAGGGCTTGTTTGTACTGCAGACTTTGTGCATTTGGCGTAACTAGGCGACCCAATCTTACAGCTACCAGCATGTGTGTAAGAGAACTTATCATGAACACTATGAAGGTCTTCTCGTGTACCGCTGAAATAAATACAAATTTCAATTGCCGTAACAAATCTCATGTTTCTATCTAAGTTGATAACACAACTCACCGTAATTTTCTTTATTAGAAATATAAGTAACACCACAAAGAGCACCGACTTCTGCGATATTCAACCAATACGAAAGATTCAGCAGTCTGAATCCTTGTAATCTCTTAGGCATATCCTCAAACGATTTGAGAATTTTGTGGTAAAATGAATAATAAACACTGGCTATAAGAAGACGTGGTCCAATGTGCAGAGCTATGCTCACGCGCCACAAGTATCTTTGAGGCGATACCCCAGTAATAGCTGATATTGACGGAAGAACATTATAGACCTGCAAATAAGCCAAATAAATTTAGATCAATGTTAGTCAAATTAAAAGAAGGATCCTTGGTGAAGCATGGCTTACCCGACAATGGGTCTCGTGGATGTCATCTTGCTGATATATGTACGCTGTTACAAAGCAAAACAACAAAGTGGCAAGTGGTATCGAAACTGTAACCATGCACAGCTTTCGAAAAGGTACCATCAAATATATGGAACTTTTGCTGCCTTCGTCATTTTTAACCTCCATGCTCTAGCCCTCTTGTGTTTATCTTAACGCTTATAATCACAGGAACTTAAATTATCACCCAGGACAGAAGGTTCAAGACCATGACTGGTTCTCTCAGATAGTGTATCTTTTGCACCTC
This sequence comes from Cecidostiba semifascia, assembly GCA_900474235.1. Taxonomy (NCBI): domain Eukaryota; kingdom Metazoa; phylum Arthropoda; class Insecta; order Hymenoptera; family Pteromalidae; genus Cecidostiba; species Cecidostiba semifascia. The sequence continues at coordinate 5,045 of UCQR01007516.1, read as the reverse complement.
ACTTCCATTTTCCAAGGGTCCTGTACAGTTCCTTAAAAAAAAGTTGGCATCTTAGTTTCCAGCGCAGCGTACCTGAAATCAAACTCGATCTGCATTATCATCAGTCCCAGCATTACAAACTCGCAATGAATGTAATAAATGATAACTAGTTTCTCAACGGATCATAATTGGTTTGTCCTCCGCCTAATCAAAGCGATAATACACCGCCTGACTGGAGTGTATAAGTGTGTGTGTGTGTGTGTGTATAGTTTAAATTGCGTTATCTGTGTGCCAGAAAGGTGTACTCTTCCCGCAGCGAGTTATGTAAAAATTCGACCTATCTAATTAGTTATCATTCGCGTATGCGATACTGCAGCGCGAAGCGCGTATAAGTACATACCTACAACACAGACAGTTATGTGGCAATGACTCGCGCAAGCAAAGCGACGTTTTATCAATCAGACAACACGAAAAAGAAGAAGAAGACGAGGATGATGAATGCTCCCGTCGAAAATCGATCTAACACCAGACAGCAGCCAGTTGCCATTCACGCAAAATTGATTTTTCGTTAACCCAGTTCGGCTATTAATAACAACAAACCGGTCGAGCGGGCAATACCAAGGGTCAGAGAGAATAAGTAAAATCCCGTCAAATCGCGCCGAATCGCGCATCGATTAGCCCGCCTATAAGCTGCGCGCCTATACTGAGCTGTCAGCCCGACGATACAGTGCTGTATGTCGAGTTATATAGGCTCTTCGAAAGATTCGAATAGCACAAAACACGGCCCATGTATACATACAGATTGCTCTGTATACTCGAAAATCGATATTTTTGAATGAAAGAAAAAAATGTAAATCACAGACAAGCTCCGGTGCGCAGTTTTGCGGATGAAAACGATGACGGCCGGATCGAAATAAGTAGAGTTTTGCTGGCACGCGCCATTCCAGCGTGCAGTGCATAAGGTCAATGCCGCGGGGCGGCTGATACTTCTCTGATGATATTACATATGCATCGCAAATTTCTCGCATAACGAGAATACGGGTGAAGCGAGAGTGAACAAAGGAAACTCGAGGACTCACCTGTGAGGCGGGGTTAGTGTGTATCGCTGGGCGAAGCTCCGCATCGAAATTGGAATGCACGCAGAGAGTATCTGTATCTGCCTGTAGATCCACTGCTCCACTACTGGCTGCTGCTGGCTGCTACTACTGTCTTCCTCGTTTTTTTTGGCAGTTCGTGCGACATCTGTGCGAGTCTTTTCTATTAGGACCACCGCAGCATCGTCGGAGCAGACGCGAGGGAGCTGCTGCGACCGCGCGGAGAGATGGGCTGGTTACTTTGCGCGGTGAGGTTAGGTCGATGCTTGCAGTCGGTGATGTAGCGCTCCTATTTTCGACATTCCGCTGTATAGATGACTGGAATGTGATGACTGCGTGGTATATTGTGTGGCTGATGAAAAAAAAGAACGTGATGGAAGTATGGTTTATTTTTAAGATAGTTTGGTGGATTAGAAAGGCACTCACGGTTCTAAAATTATACGAGAGAAATGCGTATTTTTAGTTGGAGTCTGAAATATTGATCGCTCTATAATAACGAAACAAAATATGCATGTAATTCGTGGGATTAAAAGGAATTGGTATGTCTATACTTTTTATACTCGCTATAGATGCTATCATGTTACACACGATTTTGCGGAAAGATTGACGAGAAAATACTGCGTATCAAAAGTACGATTCGATAAACTAAAACAGCAAAACGTTTAGTTTTTCAATAAGTAGCTAAAAGAATAGAAAATAAAAACTATAGCGTACCTATATTGTACAACAAGAATGAGAAAGAATCTCTTTCTGCGAGCGCTCTGAAAGTTGGTATCGAGTGAGTTCAAAAATGACGCCTCGTGCACTCGCGCCCCCTCCAAAATCCCATTTGTTGCAGAGTGCTGCCCCCGACGTAAAATTCCGTAACTTCCGTACAGGCCATTCAAACGTAAACATCATCATAAATATGTATAAAACTAACTCAATGTAATACGGAGGCTGTACTCTCACCCTCTGCCCAAAAATCGTATCCGTGTGAATAGAAAAATTTCGAAGGAAAAGACTCTTCCCATTCATTGTCGCGCGAAACAATCGACGTCAACCATAGCAAAACTAACCTCTCGAAAACGATACGTAATAACTTTCGCAGTCATGCCGTCAGTAAAAAGCGTTCGCGCGCGGGCGAAAATAGCCTACCGTAAAATTTTTAAAGGCCTCCAAGGTCGGCGCTCTTGGTACGTTACGCACAGACGAACATCAAAGAGAGAGAGTGAGAGAGAGAGAGAGAGAGAGAGGAGGGAGATAAACGCACACCGAGTGCCGGCAAGGGAGAGAGACTCGCTCTCTCAAGGTGGCATTGTTTTCGACAACCTGTTGCTGTGGTGTGCGCGCGGATGCTGCAGCAGCACGAGAACATAACCGAGTGTTTCCATCATGGCGGCGCGACCGATTTACCTGCACCGTCTCTCTCCCTCTTCTCGTTGACCTCACCCTATACCTGTTTTTATTAGTATATAGAGAAGAAGTTCATTGAGCTCATCTTGGGACCTACCCAGTATATTTCATTTTTTTTTCAATTGAGTAGGTGCGTCCTTTATCTTGCCTTTTCCCTTTCGTCGGTATCGTGCGTTTCCATCTATACTGCGGCTTTGTCCACTTGTTCAAAATAAGCCTCTCTCGGTCCCTCCGCGTGGCGCATCCTTCAGGTGATCACCCCATGTCTGTCTTCCTCTGCGCCTTCCGTTCTTCTGTTCTTTGAGAGGGGGCCATTATTCTTCTTTGTGATTCTGAAAAATATACGCATGTGTCATTTAATACACATATTTACAAACGAAAAATTGAATTCTAGTCTGTCTAAGCTTTTTAAAAAGAGAGAAAAATCTATGACTCTTGTTTAATTTTTTCGAAATTTAATGTTACAAACTTGAAACTCATTGATTGCGTTATCGAGCCGACTCTCGATAAGAGAATGTACAGGTATCTTTCACGTGCGATTCCTCCGTTCTCACAACTTATCTAATCTTTAAAAAAAATCCACACAGAAAACTCGTCGAACTGCCTCGAATCGCGCACAAAAGAAGAACCGCCAATAGAGCTCTCGCGGAAACGTCGAAAACCCGCAGAACCGCAAGCGGCGAGCGTTTCTCATTTTTGTGTGCAGCGCCGCTGATGCACTTCTCTCTCTCTCTCTCTCTCCCTCCCTTTTTCTCTTTCTGTCTCGAGAGTGTATACCATATAGTAGCAGCGCAAAGGAAACCTTTGGTGTACCTATAGGTATACCTCCAGTATATACCTTTCTCCGGCGTAGATCCAGCTCGTCTCTCTCTCTCTCTCTCTCTCTCTCTCCTTCCACCTCTCAGAGCGTGTCTCGGCATCCTAGCCGGCGTGTTCTCCTCTCACGGCCGTCGCTACGGCAGCAGTAGTCTCTCTCCCCTCGCCGAGCGAACCTGTTGCCTGTTGCCGCGTGTGTGTGTCTCTCTTTCACTCTTCTTCGTGATGCAGTGTGTCGCGCGAGCTCGCAGGTGTGCCCGAAATTTCGAGTAAATAAGTAAACCAAGCAAAGTATATTATTTATATCCTCTCGCTTTTCTCGGTCAGCCATCATCGATATGGCTGAAAGAGCGAGGGAAAGGACGTAGAAGGAATTCTCGCGTTCCGGAGCACAAGTATATATCAGAGCGACGACGGCGTTTACTTCTGTGTGTTTCTGTGTGCTTCTCTCTTTCTCACTCTGTATAGGTATTATATACAGTGCGCGCGACGTGTGTGTCCGTGATGCCGATTTGCCGCTGCTCCAAGATGCCGTAGCCGTCTTATCGCTCGTTACCATGACGATTGGACGCGGCTTCTTCTCGATGATGATTGTGCGCCGAGAGACGTGCCGCTGAACGATTCGAAGAGGTTATAGAAGAGCTGCTGCGCTGAGAGGTGAGTTTCTGCAAGAATGTAATATACTCGTATGTACAGATACAGGTTAACGTACTTGTGTGCGCGCGCGAGAGCGAAGGGAACCTTTATTTCGAGGGTACAGTTATGTGTACCGAGCGCTACGTGTGTAGTATCTACATGTACATACACATATACGTCTCGCGCGAGATCAGGCCTATACACTATACATATGCCTATGTATATATAAATGTCTTTTATTTTCGTTGATTGTGTGTGCGCGATAGAAGCAGTGCATGTGTGCGTCTATTGATGGAGCAGCGCCGGAGGAAGTGAAAGTCGCAGCAGCCGCGGGTGAGCGGATAAACAATGCCGTGATCGGAGGTGTGAATATTGTGTTTATACGGAGTTGCCCCGCAGGGGCTCACAGTCTAAAGAATTTGATTATTTGTTTGGAGGCTCGCGAGGGTTAACCGCTGCTTCGGGAGAAGTTTGTTGTTGTTGTTGTTGTTGCGCCGACTATTATTGAGGAAGTGTTTATTGTCGCTGCAGGTACTTTGACTCGGCTGTTTTGTTTACCGGACGAACGTAAGATTCAAGAAAGAAAATAGCTACTCGGTGATTTTTAGGTTAAGATTTATTTTTTTATGGTGATATTTCTCTTTCGAATTTGTCAGAAATCTTCGGTTGACCGATAATTTTTGAACACAGAGTTAAATATATTCAACCGCAGGTATTAGGAAACGACGCGCACGAAAAGACGTAGAAATATATACAAAGAAAGAACTGTCCTCGATTTCCATTTTTCGCAGAAACTATCGGCGCGAAAAAATGTATGTAATTCCTTTGCGACTCAAGCGACATTCTCATGGAAATGAAGGATTAATTATTCGTGGAATCTTCGGCGTGGGCTGAACGTCAAATGAGAATGCCGGTCTAACGGATTTATTATCCATGTTGGAAAAATACGTCGAAATATGTCATTATAAAGTTAATTAGACCATTTTTTTTCGGAGATACAGGGGTTTGAAGCTTCCGACAGTTTTTGGACATTTTCCTTTCACCGACAAATTTAACGTTTATTTTCTCGAGGAAAATTTCCATTTTCTTGAACCCAGATGCAATTTCTTGTATTAAGGACCGCAT
>UCQR01007514.1:0-10439 GCA_900474235.1 Cecidostiba semifascia | reverse complement strand
TCTGGTAGTGCTGGGGCTGGTAGGTCATCCAGTTCTCCTCGACAACTGGTCCGTAGTGCTCGGGCTGGTGCTGGACTCCGGCGGTGATGATGACGAAGAATTGAAGTGGTAATCCGCTCTTGGTTCCCTTGGGAAGGGTCAACCTAGCTGGGAATCCGTACAACTGTTGTGGCTGCAAAGAGATTTTTTTCGTTGTTATATTATAGAGTACATATACATCGAATGGATTTCAATGGCGAGAAATATTGAGGTGAGTAATTACGTGGTTGATGTAGAAGGGGTTCTGGGATTTGATGGCGCCTTCGACGCGGTCCATGATCTGCTGGACTGATGGCCAGTCGTAGCTCTGTCCGGTGGCTTGGTGGGAGTTTCTGGTGATGACGTTGTGTCCCTCGGTGACTAAAAACAGACGTATTCAAATACTTCTACTTCTTATAATCCTTCGAATAAGAGAAAAGCCCCGTATACTCACTGTCGTAGTAGAACTGGTCGAGTTCGAAGAAGTAGTGTCTGTGGACGTTGATGTCGATGGGCTGTCCATCGTAGTTGTATTTGGGTCCTACGTAGACGCGGATAACGGAGCCTTGGACGGGTTTCTCAGCGTTGACGTGGATGGTGTATTCGTACTGCTTGTGATCGAGCCTCTTGAGGTGAGCCCTGACGTGGGGGTTGGGCTGGTGCTCGTGGTGCTGGTGGTGGTCAACTGGCTGGGCTACGGCGTTGTCAAGGTCGACCTCGTAGTCGCTGAAGTAGGTGACGAGGTCGCTGACGTCGACCTTCTCGATCTGTACTCCAGGCACGACGACGTCGTTGTACTGGTAGGCGGGGAGAGCCTCCTGGTAGTAGTGGAACAGTTCGATGATCTTGCTGTACAGCTGGTAGAAGATTGGGTCGCGGACGGCGGTCTGGCCGAGTTCAAGAGCGGACGGGGTGTACTCCCAGATGTTGTTGAATTCGGGTGTGTTGCCGAGCAGCTGCTTGGCGATGGCCTGGTAGCTGCCGTAGTATCTGGGGTTGATGCTGTGGCCGGTTCCCTCGATGATCTCTCCGAGGATGTTCAGACCCTCGGGTTGGTAGAGCGAGAGGAAGGCACCCTGGGGTGTGATGACGTGACCGAGATCGATGGCGTCGACGATTCTGCGCTCCAAAGCACGGATGAGCTTGATGAGTTCGTAGTTGTGGTGTCTGGGGGTGATGTACTGGTGCTCGTCACGGCCAGGGAAGTTCATGCCGTTGAGGTAACGGAGGTTGGGCTTGTATGGGGTCTCGATGTGTTCCCAGTAGTTGTCGAGTTCTCTGATGGGCTCCAGACCCTGTCCGAGACGCTCGAGGTTGTAACGGGCGAGCAATTGCTGGTGGATGTAGTAGAAGTGGGCACCGTGTCCGATGCGTCCGTGGTGAAGGTGTTCTCCCTCTCCTTGGAATCCGCCTTGTTGGTATTTCTGTCCGGTAAGATGCTGTCCCTATAGGGAGATCAACATCACGCGTTATATGCCACTGCAGCCCGTAAAAACTTTGAATAGTAGTATTAAGCTTACGTGGGGCATCATGTAGCTGGACAGGTAGACGTAGGAGTAGTAGGCGTTCAGACCGATGTCCTCAGTCAGGTAGGCGATCTGGTTCTCTCCGAAGGGTAGGTAAGAGGTGTAGTTGACGTGGATGTGGTGAACGTGTTGTTCGCCCTCACCGTGCTCCAAACCATGCTGGATCATGTAGTCGTGGACTTTCTGGATGATCCTGGTATCGAAGAAGTAGTGTGGGTAGACTTCGTAGACTGGTGGCAGGATGACTCCGCGCAAGTCGTGGCGCTGGATGACAGCGCTGGAGAAGGCCTACGAGCATCGACGATCGTTTTCTCAATCCATCATCCCACATAACTCATATAATATTGTAGCTGCATGCAGTCTCGAGAAAACTCACCTTGACGAATTGGTCCTGGTTGACATGGACGCGAGCCCAGGCAGCGGTGTTCAGGAAGGTTTCGTAGTCCTTGGCTCCCATCAAGATCTGGGTCAGGAGAGCAACTTCCTTGCGGAGCTGGCTGACCGAGGTCGAGAACGGGGTTCCCTTGGGCTGTACATGGCCAGTCTTGACGAGACCGACGTAGTACTTGACGATGGTCGGGTTCTCGTAGTTCTGGAGGTACGGTTCGAATTCGTAGTTGTGGCCGATTTCGTAGAGGTATTGGTGTGGCAGCTCGCCGACGATGTTCTCCAGCAGGTGGATCACATGTTGCTGCTTCTTCAGGATATCCTGGTCAGCTGTAAAGTGAAATTTCAAAATTTTTATTAAATAGTTTTTTTTAAAAAAAAGCAAAGATACTTTTCGATGTCTTGTAAACAAGATTTCCAGTATAACATATAGTGAAAATAAGATATATGTCTAGAGAACGTGTGGCACTTACCAGCATGGAGTTTCGGTACGGTGGGGATTGCTGCCGCAAGGGCGAACAAAGCCAAGAACACTATGCTGAAGCGCATGATGATACAAGGTGCTGTGCATGCTGACTGCCGGTGGACCCAGGCCTTTTATACCGAATTCGTATCACTATCGAAACCGGCTCTGCGACCTATTGACCCGATACGTACAAGCGCAGCATTGGCCCCCGCAAGCTAAAATTCGACTGTGGAAGATTACCCAACCGATGCGTTTTTGCATATAGCGATATTGCATTTGAATTAATTGGCGTATTTAACCGAGGGTAACAATGACACTTTATCAGAATCATCATGGCTATTAGAATTAGCTGCTTAGATTAATTTCGCAATTGTAAGTTCGCAAGATCATTAAAAAAAAAATCAAAACGCGCTGACTTTTTAATTCTTGAATAGTCTGAATTCTAAAAAAATACGAGTGCTGAAATTTTCGTATATATAGTTTTCTTCGTATATAGTTTTCCATGTAGTTTTCATTGTCAACGTGATATCAAATTGCTGTATTTTTATTTTATTAAGCTACCAGACCACATAATTATACATATTTGGACTACTAAAAAAAATTATCGTCTGTAGAGGCAGATATCGAAATTGTTTAATTGTTTATTGAAGATGGAGAAGAATACTGAGATAATGAATTAATTATTCTGTCACTTGTTCTTGTACTTATTACTGCAATAATAGTATAATATATCTTGTACTTCCTTATATATTCTTACTATACTTCAGAAAAAAGATTTTCATAATATGTATTATAGTGTAATATTTTATCAAGATAATATCTAACTCAAAAATTGTTAAAATTAACTCAAAATAGGAAAGTTCGCGATATATGCATATTGTGTATACTTATTTTATAAATTCATATAATATTGATTATGGAATTTTTTATTCAAATAATTTATTTGCAGCATGAAAAAAATTTCGTAATATACATGAATGTAGTTTTTGACTGACGATATAATGAAATCGGCATGATAAGGCAATTTATTTATTCCGTCTGTAAGCAGTTATCAAAATATGCGAATCATATCATATACTCAAGAAACTTCTTAAAGGAAAAAGAAGTACACTTTTTAGAATGATATTAAAACATTATTTTTTTAAAGGGTGAGTTGATGGTTACAATTTTAAAGTACACAGTCGTATAATTGCGTATTTTGGTTTGGCCTTTCCCCCATCGCTTGAACTTTCCGGCTTTCTAGTATTTGACTGGAAACAGGTGGCGCATAGGATACTTTTCTATTTTCTTCATCACTATCGTCGCGCTGAATGCATAAATATAGGCGTACCACCTATGTCAAAACAGCCTCGTGTTGGCCTGCTGGAGCCGCTCATGATACAATATATAACTTAAGGCTTTAGTTGCCGTGATGTAGTTCATTCATTAAATTTGAAACAGTGATCAACAAAATACTTGATATTTTTGACTGGATCGTGATATAGGCTTTGAGTGATTTATTTCATACGTGTGAATAATTTAAAATTGAATCAAAATCAATATTTTTTTCATTTCAACTTGTATCGGCTGTTTATGAATTACTTTACATCGAATCTAAAAAAGGATGTATCTTACACAATGACAGAATGGAAAACATCTCGTCTTTCATATAGAATTGAATATTATGATGTAATGTGTATGTTATTAATCGAACGTTCACGATTGCTATTTTTACAACGACGTATGTTTTATCGCTCACGTAACCTTTCTACTGAAAGAAACGGGCATTATTTTGTTTTGGTATTTTTATGGGAATGTTCACCCAGCATACGTAAAAATACTAACTTTGTTTAGATTACAAGTATCCAAATTGCCATATTATCATGAAAGAAAATTTATTCCAGCATTTATTTATTTATTGCTGCATCTCATGCACGAGTTTTCCAATAAATTATGGTGATTTGTTACTCCTCAAAGTCTAATCAAGCTTTTGTTTTTTGATATAAATATAATCTTCATTGGATTTAAATTCCATAAGTCAAAGTTAAATTCGTCTCCGGACTGAATGATATTTTGCAAGAGCGCAAGATAATTTCGATAAATTTTTCCAGACTATACGGCAGGTGATTGTGCGCACTCGGGTTATCATAATATTGTTTGTTTCGCAATTTTATCTGCATAATCGTATATTTGAATGCCCACAGTAGTGTATACGTTATACTTCTTGCGCCTACACACGCACTTTGGCCATGTGCAAGTTCAGGAGCAATATCTCATCTTTCAAGAAAAGACTCTTATAATTATATGCTACTTACACGGCTGTCGCGGCTGTTATGTTGAATCTGCTAATTGTTACATAATAATCGTTGCTATTGTATTTGAAGTTTAATTATTTTGCATCCATATATTCGCGCAAAATACACTATGAAGAACGGAAACGAATGAGGTATGGTAAAACTCCATGACGTCGAATTATAATTATTATGTATACACGTCAAATATGAAATGGAAAACGTATAAAAACCGCATCAAAGGACTGTCGACACGCGAATTCAACATCAACAGTACCGGTGTGATCCAGCTATGAGAAAACTAGATCGTGAAGAGCAATGTCTTTATATACTGTGTAAAATATTAGACAATAGCTGTAATGAACTAGAGAAATCAGGAGAGAATGGAAAATCATGCCCTGAATTCTCAATATCGAGAATGTATGAGAGCAGAGCGTGGAAACAGACGATAATAAGAAATTAACAAGTCGGAAAGATGCACGATAAAGTATATTGATGAGGTGTATATCGTGGAAACGACGATATACGCATTAATTAGTGAAGTAAAAAGGAAATCAAACAATTTCGCATTTATATACATATTATCACTATTAGAAATGTATAAGAAAGTATCAATTGAATAAATTTATAGTTGAGTGTATGATACGTGTAAATATAATAAAATACAAACAAAATGAAATTAAAGACTAAATATTGGTTGTTATACAGTTTTTTTTTCTAAGCATATAATTTTACCTCATCTATCTCTCTGTAAAAATAGTCGTTATTGCAAAAATTGAAAAAGATGTGTTAAAAAGAAATCTAACAAAATGCACTTGCTATGCAAAATGAAGAAAAACATCGACGAACAATGAAAATCGACCGAGCAAATTAATTTTGTGTATCATTGACACATCAGATACCTATATATACTTAGAAAAGTATACATGATTGTAATACTGCATCTAACAATATACTGTGCTGCTACCATGGTTAAAATCTGCGCTCTCCAGAGGTCCATTTAACGACAGTACATAGTAGCGCATGTGCGGTCCCATCATTATAATATGCACATAATATATTTAGGACTCGTGCGCTTATTCTCTCCGTGTGCACCGCGATCAAATCCGCATACGTACAACCTACAAAACATACTTACAACTTGCACGCGAGAAAGAGCGAGTCAGGGAGACTCTCTCGGCTGCAGGAGCTATAAGTAATAATACCGTAATAATAAGTACCGCGAGAGACCGACGCGAAGCGGAGCACCGAGAAATAAACTTGGTGTCTCTCTCTCGCACTCCATCAGTATATTAGTATAGCCAGCACAGTTCACCGCGCCGCGGCGGCAGAGTAACCTTGAAAAGCCCACCCCCGGAGAGCTTCGAAAGAGGGAGCTTCGCGTCGCGGGTGAGATTCGTCCACATTCACACACGCATATACATATATACAGCTATACACATATACATATATGTATAGCTGTGCGAATTCGAGCTGCCTTGGCCACCCGCGGCCAGTGTTGAGAGAGATCCTCGCGCGATAAGCGCGAGCGCCCGCTTTGTTTATATGTAAAGTTTCTGCTAGGCTCCGAGAGAGCTCCGGATTGGAGAATATTGATACCTCTATATACACGGACAGCGCACTCAACATGAAGGTTAGGTCAGGATGCTAGTCTCGACGAGGACGACGTTATAACGTCCAGCTCTCGTCAAGCCGTGCATCCTACACATATAGTATACCAGTGTGCGTTTGTGTGTGCACCTTATTACCTTCGCCGGGAAAACAGCCGCAGTGTGTCTGTGTGTGTGTGTGTGTGTCTCAAGTTACGGGCTTGTCTCTCTCTTTCTCTCTCACTCGTTATTTTGGCGCTAGCCTCTGCTGGAGTATACCTGCACGGGATTTAGAATGCGCTGGCTAAACTAAACTGGCAAGCCGCGTGAATAGCACTCAGCTCGCCGAGGTCAGCTGCAGCAGCAGCAGCAGCAGGCGTAGACATGGTCGTCACTGGAAACTCGGCACATCGCGGCCCAACGAATCCCAGGAGAAATGTCAGGATACTCCTCGTGGGTGACCGGGGAGTTGGCAAGACATCGCTCATACTTTCGCTGGTCAGCGACGAGTACGCCGAGGACGTGCCCAGCAAAGCCGAGGAAATCACGATACCTGCCGATGTCACCCCCGAACAAGTGCCCACTCGCATAGTCGACTATTCGGGTAAGCTGGAATTTTCGTGCTTTCTTGAACTTGCTTCTCTTTTTCAATATTATCATTCATTGTTGTTCTATCTGTGTATGTCTGTCGTGCAGCTATGGAGCAGACCGAGGACCAACTCTGCGATGAGATTATGAAGGCACATGTCATCTGCGTCGTTTACTCGGTATCGGATAGGGAAACTTTGGATAATGCTAAATCTTACTGGCTGCCGCTCATTAGGAAGAGTGCCTCCAGCAGTCGCTGCCCCGTGGTGCTAGTTGGCAATAAGATCGATGTTATTGATTACTCAACAATCGAAGAAGTTTATCCAATAATGAAGGAGTTTTCTGAAATCGAGAGCTGCATCGAGGTAAACTGTGATACTTACATTGTACATCATATTTCTTACGTCGACCTACAAAAATCTCATTTCTGCCTGGAGCATTCTGTTCACGGGTAGATGTTAATGACAATCTTTGCAATTAAAGTAATTATCATCTGTATTCACAGTGCTCCGCCAAAACGTTGCAGAACATCTCTGAGATGTTTTACTACGCACAGAAGGCTGTTTTGCATCCGACAACTCCACTGTATAATTATGACATGCAGGAGGTACATCAGTTATCAGCTATTTACATAATGCAATTAAGCAGTACTTATATCTGTACAATTTTTTTTGCAGTTGACCGATGAGTGCAAAACTGCATTGCAAAGGATATTTAAGGTAAATATATTTACCTAATTAGAACATCAAATCATTAACTAGCACTAAAGGTTTCATATTTTTTAATTAAGATCTGTGACGTTGACAATGATGGGCTGCTGAGCGATGCTGAATTGAATGCATTTCAACAGTGGTGCTTCAATACTCCTTTACAACCTCAAGTGCTAGAAGATGTGAAAGCAGTTCTTTCTAAAAATATTGAAGATGGTGTATGCAATGGCTGCGTCACGATGAAAGGTTTTATGTTTTTACAATGTCTCTTTATTCAAAGAGGCAGAAATGAAACTACTTGGGCTGTATTACGAAAGTTTGGCTATGATAATGATCTTCAAATGTCTAAAGACTACATAAATCCTCCGTAAGTAAAACATACTTGTTTAAATTTTCTGACCATTCAATCAATTTTGAGTTTGTTATGTAAACACTTGAATATTGTTACAGTCTCAAAGTTCCTTCTGGATGCACAACAGAATTATCTCACAAAGGTCAGGAATTTCTTACACAACTTTTTATGCTGCATGATCGTGATAGGGATGGAGCTTTGTCTCCACAAGAAATGGAATCGCTATTTTCTAAATGTCCTGTACCTCCGTGGGGAGATGAATACAAATATATCGTTTCTACTAACGAAATGGTAAGTAAAAAGAATGACAAAATTTCGGAAACTGTACAAGTACTTTATTGAAATACAATAGGAGATAATAATCTGGTTTATTATTAATAGGGTTGGATCACTTACCAAGGATACATGTGCCAGTGGACACTCCTAACTTATATGAATGTGAAAAAGACATTGGAGTACATGGCTTACTTAGGGTACAATTTGTACAATAATGAATGCCCAACATCAGCGGTTACTGTAACGCGAGAAAAGAAACTAGATCTTGCTAAGAAGCAGTCCAGTCGCAATGTTTATTGTTGCCACGTGATTGGACCAAGATGTTCTGGGAAAACAACATTGTGCAGAACATTTGTTGATCCTAAACTCGAGGTATTTTTACAACTTTACAGTAAATCCGATCTTTTAACATACTATACTTCATAATATACTCTATTAAATTTCAGAAATTGAACAACGATAACGTACCACGTAATTCACACGTCACTGTAAATACAGTTCATGTATATGGACAAGAGAAAACTATAATTTTGAGAGATATTAATATTTTAAACGTTCAAGACGCTCTAACTCCTGCACAGATTCAGTGTGATGCTGCCGCTCTCGTGTATGATTCTAGTAATCCAAAATCTTTTGAATACATAGCCAGAATTTATATAGTAAGTCATGGAAAAAATATATATACCTTTAAAGTTGCTGCTATCGAATGAGTTTTAATCATCTTACATTTTTCACAGAAATATTTTGCAGAGAGCAAGATTCCAGTGCTAATGATAGCAAATAAAAGTGATCTTGCTGAAGTAAAACAGGAGTATTTATTACAACCCCCAAGTTTCTGCAGCAAGTACAAACTCATGCCACCACAGCCTTATAGCATTTCTCGTACAGTGCGACGTGAAATCTTCGTGAAATTGGCTACAATGGCAGCCTTCCCGTAAGTTTTTTAACAATCAAAATTTATTTTTTATAATATTTATTAAAATTTACGACAACCGATCTGAATATGCATAAATGTTTTTTCTTGATATGGTTATGAACCTTCCATAAATAGATGCAAAGTGCATATCTTTAATGCAATGAAATGAAATTTAATTTTTAAATTACCACACTGTTTACTAATTACGTTCTCTAATTTTATTAATCTTTCATTAGATTGAATTCCGTTAAATATGTTGCAATTAAATAGCACAGTAAACAATAGTATGTCATCCAAAATCCAACAGAGGAAAATTGCTTTTTAATGGTCTCCTATACTGTACATCTATTTATTTTCTTTTTTTTTACACACCAACCAATTTATATCGTAGAATATTAATAAAAAGCAATTTCATGTTTAGCCGCTTTCAAGGAGCGTGGGTATTGTTTTACAAACACAGGTTGGTCCAAAATTCAAAATTACACAAATAAATGTTTTTTCGTAAGACATCATTGTAGTCAGTGAGCACTGTTCGAACATTTCATCAACACTCTTGTACATTTGAGGATATATCTCTTGTATATTTCTTCCTACTGCGCGCGTCGTTTAATTGCCAACAGAGCTTCCGGTATAATAAAGTATGATGTTGGCTCTTTTTTCAGCCCATTGAGGCGAATGGTGCACATGTTGCTTCTCAAACCGTCACCAAGTCAGTGGTGGAGCTCTGTCGCAAGGTTTTGTTGCGTTTCTTCGTTTTAACGTGAAACTTCCTGTTTTACACTCACCTTTATTAATTTTAATATTGTGTTTTTTCTTTTACTTATTTACCCTGCTCATTCTTAATTATACATTGACTTGATTACTAAAAAAAAGCATTTTTAACATAACAGTGCGACTGCATGCGCATGATAGATAGGCTTTGTAATTCATTTATATAGATGTCGTTTTTTATTTTTTATTAACATCATAGCGAGAGTTTATCAAAGTAATTATGGTTTTTCACGTTTAGACAAGACGTTGAAGTAAACAGTCATTCACTTCGTCTTGTTGCAACACGAAAAACAGCACAACGAATCATCTCTGGTAAATCACTAACAGTTTTTTGTATTTTCAGACACATGAAGCAGTTTGGATTGATGCAAGGAGATTCGATTGTCTGGTGGAAGGCTGGAATTGGTATCGCAGTGGCAACAATCGCCGGTTTCGTGGTCATGCGAGTCTTAAGTACCGATAAAAGATAGTCTACCATTCCCTTTTAAATCTTTACGGCACCCGTTCTAATTCAATAAACGTTCGTTTCGAAAAACGCGTTAATTTAATGAAGTCTGTTATTCGCTGGAG
>UCQR01007513.1:0-11495 GCA_900474235.1 Cecidostiba semifascia | reverse complement strand
CTCTCTCTCTCTCTCTCTCTCTCTCTCTCTCTCTCTCTCTCTCTCTCTCTCTCTCTCTCTCTCTCTCTCTCTCTCTCTCTCTCTTGGACATTCATCCTTCCTCTCACTATTGCAGCAAAGGCAGGCAGACACACGACTTCAGCTCTATCTCTCTCTATAATATATATTGTATGTATATATACGTCTCTCGCAAAAATTGAATGCATATATGGACTGCACTCGTAGATCTCGGAGGTCACTTTTGTTCTACTGCATATATGCGAGGACTTTTTCATCTCTATTTCCTTTCATATTACATACATTTTTTTTTATTTTTCATATACATAACGGAAAGTCGCACTTCATTACATCAGCTCGCGCACGTTATTGTAAGTTCCATAAATATTATATATTACGGAGCGAGGACATTTTTTTTTCGCGATCCTTACACCACAGCACGTACATTATTGTGTAACGTAATATAGCGATGGAATCTCGGAGAAAGCTGCTGCTCGCTGTTTTTTACGTAATTATTTTTCTGTTGATTCTCATGTTTCCGAAACGTTCCTGAAGCTTTTGTGATATATATATATATAAAAGATAGGAGAAGAGATTTATGTACAAAGATTTATTACACGGGAGAACAATTCAATCCTGCAAACTATATATAGATTGATCAAGTTGTTGTTGTTGTTTTATCTTTTCTTTTGTTTGCACTTTGTAAATAAAGCTTTAATTAGAAGTCGTCGGATATAACGTTGCGTAACACGATCATGATTACACAAAGTTTTTAAGTTTACTCTCGGAACGAGCCGTAAGATATCATCCGAGTATCGACAACGAAAATAAGACATCAGTATCTGTATATATATCTTGTCGCGTCGTATATTAGTGGAATGTTCGATAATAATTACGCAATTGATTTGTATAAATTAAAGTATGGACTTCAACAAATCTCTTATATATGTATATGTCGTCGATGTAAAGACAAAAAAGTAAAGAGAGAAAAGAAAAATGTGACCCTCGATTCACTTTGAGGAGACTTACAGCCTCTGAGCCCAGGTGACTGTCTCTGAAAATCTGAATCTCAACCACACGTCGTTATACATAAAGATGTAAATCTCAGTATTGTTGTAAAATAAAAATAAACATTAGCTTTATGCCCACACACTTTCGAGTAAATATATATATATTTTCTTTCAAATTATACACAACCCGACAACCGTATAAGCTACTATTCGTCCCATTCATCATTTTTCCCTCCGGCTATATTGTGTATATACCATCAGTATCATTATATTGTCAAACGAGCTGTAATGCCAAATAGACCGATAAATTATAGGAGCTTCATTATACCTGAATGTTATATGTATATATGTTGTATAGAAATCGAAATCATTGCTGGAGGGTAATAGCTCAATTTTGGTTGTCCGACCTCGCGATGAGAAATAATTATGTGTAGCCCAAATCTCCCTGTCAACCTGCTAACGAGATCCATAAATACGATATTGAAACGATATTACATAATAATAGCTTGAGCTTTAACTTAAGTCTTTTTTTTTCTGCGTAAATATCGCCTCGCTTATATTAACCTACTTCGCAGCGTTTATGAGGAAAAAACAAATTATAAAACTTTCTTAATATACACAACATGTATACAAACATTGACGCGTAAAATCGTATTTGGCTTATCCACTATAAAGCTTTTAGCCTCTGTATAAATATTTAGCATAAACTATATTCGTTCTTTCATGAAAAAAAACCATCAGCAAACTTGTAATTGCCATTGCGCATCACGAATCATCAAAAGTTTAATCAAGACAGCTGCTCGCGCACTAAGTCCTGAGCAATATACACATTACTATACTTATTTATATCGAATCAACAAAACGAGTTAGCGCGGATTACTGTGCGGAGAGAATTAAGCATGTGCCTCGGCTCGCACACGAGATTACCGAGAGCGTGATTAAAGTTGCTTCGCGTGCCAAGGAAGAATCAGTTGCGCCAACTTCATTAATTATGCGTCTGCGCGGCGCAGTGCGCAGAATGAAATGCTTTCTCTCGGCTCGAGAGAGTTTAATTATCGTTAAAGTGTAGGCAATTCCAGAGATTAAGTTGCAGCGCATATCGCGAGAGCGATATATTAGGATTGACTGAACTGACAGAGAGAAATACAGAGAGTGAGATAAAAATAAAAGACAGCACCGAAAATAAAAACACACACACACACACACACATACACCACATGATGAGCTGCTAACGCAGTATAACATTATTTATAAAGTCTCTTATTTATCTTGGTCTCTCAGACCTCGTCCTCGGTCAACGTTCGTTCCTCCTCTGTAAACAACGAGCTGAAGGATTTATCGTCGGTCCGCAGTTTTACCGCCAGCTGCTTGGCCATTTTCGTTATCTGCAAGTAGCAAGAGTCAATCACTAGTCAGCCTAACATACACATAGCATATTATATTATACAAGGAGCAAAGTTTCTTCAGTTAATAACCCTATGTAGATATATATTGTAAAGTCTCGCGTAGTGTTGAGAAACGAGAATTTCAAAAAGAAATTTAACTCCTACTTCATCTCGAGGGGAAAAAGTTATAAAGAGTTAGCGCAGCTGTGGGCGCGATGGTTATATATACGTTATATTATACATCTATAGCTTTTAGTCTTCATCGTATGGATTTATGGAAAAAAAATCGATGCAGCTCAGAATAATACGGCGCGCATAAATGAGTTAAGTAGCTATGTATAGCGATAATATAGCTTTATAAAATATACAAAACTTCATAAGTCCATTACTTATCAGCTGCCGATCCTTTCGGTATGTATAATATTCATAAACCAAAGCAGCTCCCTTGATGCGCAAATATATAATGCGCATAATAAAATCAGAGAGCATTTAAGCGGATTATAATATAACAATAACAATAACAACAATATTGTAAAAAGCAAAGTTACGAGCTCGTCACGGATAATAAATAACGGGCAAAGTTTGCAAGCTGGTTGCAGAGAGAAGCATCAGCGTCATCCCACGCAGACAGCCCGACTGTACATAAAACAATTCCGCGAACGCACACTCTTCGCGTGTACTTTTTCAATAATTCAGTGCCTTGTAGTATAAGTATAGCGATGAAGGAGGGCTCTAACAAAGCGTGTCCAAAAAAAGCTGCAGAGATAAGGAAAGAAAATAACAAAATTCCGAGAGACCAGTCACAAGTGAGTATACATCAGAGAAGAAGAAGCTGCAGCGTGTGCGGAATTTCTGCTTTATGTGCAGCATCATCGACATTTAAAGAGTATTATTGTACACTGATAGAAAAGTGTTTGGTAGTTAATTCCAATGAAATTTTTATTAAATCAATAAAATCTGCTAAATTGAAAAAAATTTAATTGATAATTAATAATAAATTCATTAAACTTTTCCAAAAATAAAATATGTAACCAGCGTTGCAGTAAAGATATATTTTATTATATCAATTAAATATTTTTTTGTCGTCTATCTTTTATTGTAACAAAATTTGACCAGCAGATGCCAATTAATTTATTTTATTGGAATTATAACTAATACATGTATTGAATCAATCATTTAATTTAATATAGGTATGCAAAACTTTAATTGCAACTACCAAACTTTTCTCTCACTGTATAAAACTAATTATATAGATATATATACTGACCTGACTTTCAACCTCGATGAGTCCGGCCACATCGCTGAGAACTCCGAGCATCTCCCTCGCGCGGTCCTGTTTCCTCTGGGCGTCCAACACAACCGCATAATTAATGAGCACTTGGGGATCCTGGGGAGCCAGCGAGTGTGCCTTTTCCAAGGCTCTTTCCGCGCCCTCGAGGTCCTCCAGTCGCTTCAACGCCACTATAACACACACACACCCCTCGATCGAATTACAATCGAGCCGCAATCAGTGCCCATCAAGCGCTCTCTCTCTCTCTCTCCCTCACTCCTCTTATGTATATATTACTATATACATAAATTTCGCCCTCATCCCTACTCCCCTTTACTCTCGGGAATACATAGCACAGCTGTCCGGTGATAATAAGCGCTCGTTCTTTTTTTAGCTTGATGAGCGAAAATGAGATTTTAATAAAAGGAGAAAATTGCGCGCGAGAGAGAGAGAGCCATTTATCAATTAATCTCATATATATCGTATAATGATGTATAGCTATATACTCACAGCCGAGAAGAAGATAAGGCATGGCGCTGTTAGGACCAGCTGCGACCGCTGCGCAAAGGTAAATCGCCGCAGAAGCTGGCTGGCCTGTCGCCAGGTAAACGATACCCAGGTTACAGGCGGCTGGTAGCGCCAGAGGATTCAGGTAGTGAGCTCGCTTTAGACACGTGATCGCCTGGAAAACGAATGTATGTCAGCTTGTTAGATCCATGCATGTAATATTATTACCTCGTGTAAGTGTATAGTAGGTATATATGCAGCCTCCGGCGAAGAACTATGTCAAACTCGAGCTGAAATTTCCCTGATAGTTTGCCTACTTTTCTATATAACTATGTGGGTGACTATATATTATACGCTTGACGAGTTTAATCTTATAATACGCTACTACTTCGAAAACTTATTGATCCTGACGCGCTTGGAAAATATCTTATACGATTAATAGAATCTGCAGGGACGAGAGAGAGAGAGAGTCACGCCTTATGCTTCTGATTTATTTCTGCGCGCTTTCTGATGCACGACTTTGTCGTTTTTTCATCGATGCAGCTACTCGGATTATTTCCCCCGTAGATAGAGATAATTTCGATAAATAATTTAATCTGATACGATGATCATACAAAAGAAAAGAGCATATAATAGCAAATAACGTACGCTTTTCGCTTTTAATAAGTTTTTCTGAGAACTGGTGCCTGTATTTGCGTTAACCGGGCGATTTCAGCCTGCAGCTGCTATTTTAAGTGAATTTTATCTCGGAAAATTATACTCTGCAAATACATGCGTGAAACCGGAGAAATAGCCTCATTAAAAGCGAAAAGCTATTTGATAAAAGTAATATAATTGCTATTTCGTTGTGAAAAAATTTAATATCTCTCGATATTTTTCAGAACTGTATTAAACGAATCTATATTTAATATTTCAAGTTTTATATATATTTAAAAATTATATTAGCATACTGGAATAATCTTCGTATATATACCGCATTTCTTTAATGAATATTCACGAGAGGAACTCGTTGCGTTTGTCCGACAAGGTCGGAGCTTGATCACATTAATCACTTTCGCCGATCTAATCTGCGTGAAAAATTCATCAAAATTCTATAGGATTTAGAAGAGACTCGTATATATCATATATAATAATGCTTTATTACGTAATGGTACAATCAGAAAATGGAAGAATCGTCGTCGCTCCGAAAACGATCTATCCTCTTTAAGTATATCCACACACGTCGCACACAGACACATAAGCAAAAGTTATACTCTCCAGACACTGTATATACTTTTATTCTATTTTCTGGCCTCTGACTGATGGCCATAAAATATTTTTCCCGAGATCGGAAAACATATAAAAATGAAAGACGACGCGATGTTTTGAAATTCGTCGGTCGTTCCTCGATCCCAGAGAACAGTGGAAAGCGAAGAGAATATATATAATATATATATATGCAGCAAACGACGAGAAAAATACGTGGACGTTATAAAAATTAGCATTCTTATAGCTGCGCGTCTTATTTTAAAGATTTCGGAGAAAAATTATTGATAATGCGCGGGATCTGGTTATTCCAATACGTCAAGAGTGCAGAAACACAATAGAGCAGAGCAGAGAGGGAGGGATCGCAACAATTTCCATAAATCTGAATAAATCATCTCGGAGAATGGTTACATTTTCGAAGGATAAAATCGTTTCTGACAGTTTTCTTAATGTATACAAGACCGTGACAGCCGCCGTCGCTCTCTGCTCGAACTTTACTGCGGAATAGACTTTTATATATTTATGCGATGTGTAAGTCGGAATAAAAGAAAGCAGAAAACTATTGTGTCTTTTAAGCTTCACGGGGTGTTAACTCGAAACTTATATAAAATCGCCATTTTATTATCGTAAAAACAGTGAAAGCCTTTTCTGCTGGGACACTCGCGGAAATCCGAAATAAAAGCGCAATAATAATAATCAAAATTTAATTCAATTAAAATGTAAATTTCAATAATATTTTATATAGCACATATCCATCAAGAGTTATTTTTGTCATCTGATCATTTATATGGCAGTGGGCTATATTGTATTATAACGACGAGCATGGTCTTTAATTGGAAGCGCCTCGTCCCTTTCTAATATAAACATAGCTCAAAATGTCGTACTCCCCTAATCATAACTTCGGCCTCCCCTGTCCTCCCGCGTGTGTCCCTTTCACATTTTATTATGTCATATCCGCGTGTAGTTATTTCCCCCTATATTATTCCTCTTTCTCATAAGCCTATTATTCCCGAGAGTCCAGTGCAGTGACAGGCGATAAGCGGTGCGTAATATAATATCACATATATACCCATATACATATATGTATATAGGTATATGCAGTGTGGACTTACGGAAACGTATTTCTGCTTTCCATAGAGGCACATGCCGACGTTGTTCCAGAGAGCCCAGGACTCTGGCATTGACTGAGCGGCGATTTTGTACTTGGAGAAGGCGACGTCGAATTCTCCGTGAGACTAATGAACAGAGTAGAAGCATATTGTAAAAGCTCGTTAGCCGTTATGTATACATACTGTTTACGCTGCAGTTAGCACTTGCTGCGGTGTATATGAGTAATATTCTATGTATAGCGGTGAGAGTTTTCCAGACGCCAATTGTCTTTTTGTCCGTTATAAGGGTGTATATATTTACCTGCATCACGTAGGCCATCGGTAGAGTAGCTTTGGCATAATTGGCCGACTGAGCCAAGGCCGTGCCAAATTGCTGAAAAGCTCGCTTGGTATCGCCTAATCCGAGATACATTAGACCCAGCTCCGTTGCTATTTGCTCACTTTCGGGGACAGCGCTGAAACAACAATCGTCGAAGCTATAGGTATACATATGATATACTGTGTAGATACCCAAAAAGCAAAAACAAACACGTCAAACCTTCCGATCGAAAACTAATTTAAAAACTCAACCGGGACATTTTAAATATAGGCCTGTAAATAAAAACTGCAAATTCAATGCAATCCAAAACGCGCTTACGCAATTGAAAATGTATTATGTGTGTTAAAGATATATTCATCAAATATTAAATGTATGAGTAATGCAAACGTTTGACACTGTCCGCAAACAGAAATTTAAATTTATGAGTCGTAAAAGCATTTAAATTTTACTCTTAAAAAAATGTAAATAAACATGAAAATTCATGACATGTTTTAAAAAATATACTGACTACAAAGCTTCCGTGTAAACGGATACGGCGTCAATAATGCGATCCTCCATGACGTACAGCTTGACTAGCGCGAAGTATGGACTCTCGTTTTTCGTCAACTCTGTCGCGGTCAGCAAGTGATTCTTTGCATTTTCCAGCTGATTCACTCTCATATAACACTCGCCTATAGAGTAAAAACAAACACCATGAGTTTTAAAAAAAATATATAAAGTGCATGTATATATATTACCTAAATTATAATGAATTTCCCAGTCAGCCGAATCAACCATCTTTTCAGCCTCGAGGAATACTTCAATGGCTCTCTTGTGGTCGCCCAAAAGAAACCTGCTCTCCTCCGCGTATAAAAAAATTAATTCAGATTAGCAAAGAAAATAGCAGTTTTGTAATAGTAGTAGGACATATAACATTACGCACAGAGATTTGGCGATCTGCTTGGCGTTGTTGACATTAGTGGGATTGACGTTGTAGCACTTCTGGAAACAGTCCAAGGAGTCCTGAACTTTGCCTTCCTTCCTCAGAATCAAGCCCTATACATATACGTCGTGAAGAATTAATTAATAAGGGTCTGCATAGCATGTAAAAATTCATAAATACGTGTATACATGTGTCTACAAAAAAACCTTCAAATAATTCGGATATTCGGTGCGCTCCGCGTGTTCCTTCAGCTCCTTTTCAATGAGGGCTTTGCATATCCTATACTCGTGTCTGGTGTAATGCCGGTGCAGAAGCCAGTTTTTGGATTCGACGGCTGGTATTTCGGCAGGAGCTGTAAACAAAATTCACGCTGTTCGTTACAATATACGTTCCGCCGGTAGTAAAAAAGCTGCATTTTACAGGCAACGATCGTTAAATGTTTTTGTTGCGAAAAACATGCGTATACTATATACACATCTCCATTGTTTATTTTACGAGGGACTCCTATAAAAGATTAAAGTGCCTGATAAGTATAAAAAATATATGTATAAAATGAAACAGTAAAAAATATCTTGATTATTAGGTAAGTATCTAGATTAGGTTGAAGAGCCTTTTTTTCTTATTATCATCCAATATACATTACCTTTTTTGGGTTTATTGGTGCGAAAGCGTTGCACCGTTGTGGTCGTCTCTTGTTGATGTATTCTGCCGTTGCTCAAAGCGTTATTTTCCATGTTTTATGCACCGCTGCACAAGTGTTTTAATTATACTTTAACGAACCTCAAGAGCTCACTGTGTGCACTGTTCTCTTCTTCAATTGTCATCGCCTTTTGTTGCTATGACAATGATATACTCGCCTTTACGAAGCTATACGATTATTTTATTATATTAATTGAAGCGTTGTCTATTGAGATTCTACCTTGTTTTTAATTAAAAAAGAGGCAAAATACTCGTTTGTAAAAAAAAAAAATTCGTTTCACTCCTTATACTTACTATAATATTGTTGACGGTTCGCTGAATTTCTAGACAATCGCAATTACGATACACACGGCGACCTCTGGCGGCAAATCGCGGGACTGTTAAACGTTAGGTTAAGATCAGATGATATATGATCGCGCAAACCGTGTTACCGTGTACATACACATCATTACCCTATAGTCTCTATACGCAATACGCAGTTTCGCAGTTATATACGTGTTATAATATATAATAGTAGCATATAAGTATCGAACATACAGTAAGTACATACATGGCTGCCGGTAAGCAGCGGCGGCACTATCGCGACGACCAGATCCTTTTCGCCTATTACTTATATCTATATATCTACTTTGCTACGTGCGCCGAGAGCAGTGTATTCGTAGTATAGGTGTGTATAGCATGCGTCAAAATCCGTAGTATGCGCTTGTGTGTATTCATGTGCTCTCGGAGGAATATAACGATAAATCTCGAGTTCTTAATGTATACGACGTAACGTGTCAGTATTCGTAATTGCACTGAGAAGACTGTTTGAAAATGTGAGTTTGTCAAGTGTCAATCATAAGGTCTGCTTGCCGAGGTAAAGTAAGTAAGTAACTTTAGCGACAAAGCCAGTGAGAAGAAAGAATTTAAAGAAGTCAGAGAGAACGAAAACGCGATCGAATGCTTTCAGCTTATCAACATACACTAGCTAGTATATATAGGTTCAGTTAGATTAGATATGTAATATACTTGCAGCGGGAACATTCTCCTGTTACATTATTTTTCATATGTACGATGATTACAGCCAATTGTTAAGGTTATTGCTTTTTCATGTTCACCCGTACATTACGTTCTCATTTTTCACCATCTGTTTTTCTTTGATTGCGTTGAACTGGATTATGCTGATTATAGTTGTTTCGGTTCGCAAATTCGCACTTTCAGGATGAATCAAATTTGGAGCCAAGATATCTACTATAGTCTGCGATAACAGAGAGAGAGCTGAGAAATGAAAACAAAGAAGAATGATAAAATAAGTCAAGTATGAGCTGCTCCGTAGAACTACGTCAGCCAAGGCAGCAAGGGATGGCGGAGGATCCCCATAAACTCGCTGCAATGATGAATAAATCTCAGAGGCTTGTTCTGGGACTTACCATTCTGCTGCTAGTTGACATAATCTGGGTTTCTAGCAATGAACTTACAAAAGTAAATAACTTTTCCTACTTCTTTCATTTATTTTACTAATTATCTCAAAGCCGAGAAATAATAATAACCTTTTTTATTTCAGTACATTTACCAGGAAGCCACATTCGATAAGCCTTTTTTTAGCACTTATATCAAAACATCAATGTTCACATTGTACTTACTGGGCTTGTGTTTCTGGCCACCTTGGCGAGACCAGTGTAACAAGCCGGCAACTTATATGGTAAGTTGGATTTTATAATTTTAATTTATCATCTTTTTATCTTAAGCAAATAATTAATTAACAAGCAAATGCTGATTTACAGTTTATAGATCCAAATATAGAAGATGATAATTTTTACTCGGAAGGCAGTACAAGCTTAAGTGATCCTACATTTGTACCAATAAAAACTCCAGAACAGTGTGATCGATCGTCTGGTACTGAAAGTGATGATTCGTCAGTTAGATCAGTACGCTTTAGCAAATTAGCAGAAGTTCGGCACATGTCAGAAAATGACGCGACTGAAGCTCTTATAGCAAGATTAAGTTATCAAGCAAGTGTCAGAGCTGGTGAACACGCTAGACGACAAGCTAATAAATTTTCTGTTCAAAAAGTTGCTAAGATAGCTCTTATGTTTTGTTTCCTTGTATGTATAACATTTAAATTTATTATTTTCATAATAACATCGCAAACCACACTTGAATTTTTCATTTTACAGTGGTTCATCGCCAATTATACTCATCAGATGTCTTCAGCTGAAACAGAAGCAAGAATTGTTACTGTGCTGTCATCTACTTCAAGCTTATTTACCCTTTTTCTTGCTGCATTTTACCCTAGTAACAATGGAGATAAATTTACACTATCTAAATTAGTTGCTGTAACAATAAGTATTTTTGGTCTTGTAAGTTATTTGTACTGACTTTTTCAATCCATATTATGTTTAGCGTTCATATTTGCTGATAGGAATTTCAAATTCTAGGTGCTAGTTGGACTCTCAGATTTGTCTATAGAGGCTAGTCGATTACCTACTGGTATAATATTAGCTCTAGTCAGCGCATTTTTTTATGCTACTTACATTGTATTCTTAAAAAAGAAAGTTGATCACGAAGATAAAATGGACATACCCATGTTCTTTGGCTTTGTCGGCCTCTTCAACTTGACACTTTTGTGGCCTTTATTTTTCATACTTCATTATGGCCAATGGGAAGAATTTGAATGGCCCAATCCCCATCAGTGGACGTTTTTAATAATAAATGGACTTATTGGAACAGTTTTAAGTGAAGTCCTCTGGCTATGGTAATTATAATTAAAACTTAATTTGTTATGCCTGCAAACTCAATAACATCGATAATTACATTTATGCAATGTCATTTTCATTTACTTACAGGGGTTGCTTTTTAACTTCATCTCTCATAGCAACATTGGCAATTAGTTTAACAATGCCCATATCTATGATAGTTGATGTATTACTAAAGAAAGTTGAATACCCATGTATTTTCTACCTAGGAACCATTCCAATGATCTTGGCATTTTTTACAGTATCTCTTCTATCACATTTTGATAACTGGGATCCTGTTCTAGATTTGGTGAAAAA